>SOPF01026964.1:5372-19502 GCA_012979155.1 Hypericum perforatum
AGAGAGAGAGAGAGAGAGAGAGAGAGAGAGAGAGAGAGAGAGAGAGACAGACAAGCAAGCTAGCCACATGAATGTTCTGCAATTGTTGTCCTATGTGCATGTAACAAGAGAGGCAGGTAGCGGGTGGAGGAGGGCAAACTCAATAGCAAGCAAGGTAGGTAGGTAGGTAGTTAAACAAAGGGGGGAGGAGGGGGGCAGCCGTGGGGGGTGGCGTGGTGTCCTCTGGCGACACCAGAAATGAAGGCCTGGCCGACGCCTTCCCCTATCCCTTCCACCAGTCCTCCGATGAATTCCATGACAACCTGGGATGCTATTTTCGCTGCGCTGCTAAGCATGCTGGGCCTGTCCTGTCCTCTAGCCTGAAGCCCGTTCATCATGTCCTTGGCACAAACTGCGTGCAGGTGGTAGTCGCACACGGTGCACCGGTAAGTCCGTCCATACCGCTTCCTGTTGCACTCCCTGCATGTAGAACCTGACAAGGGGTCGATGGACGATGGGATGAGCTTGAGGGTGTGGGGGTGGACGGAGATGGTGATGTGATTGGAGAGCATGGCACAGCTGGGGTGTATCTGGTAGCTGCATCCGCTCGCGCACCTGAAGTTGTATCCTTTGGTGCTCTTTCCGCACACATCACACTTGGATTTCAGTATCCCTCCTTTCACTGCAACGGCTACACGGTTAAGAGATATCTAGCTATCTATCCATCTATCTATAAAATGGAACCAACTTTTTTTATTGTAATTGTAAATGTAATGATGTAACCTGGGTGGTGGTACCTGGCTTGGGGAAGAAGAGGAGGGGGTGTTGGATGTGGAAGGGATGAGCCTTGAGAGCGGCAGGGGCCAGAGCGCAAGAATCATGCAACTGGAAGTCACACCGGCGGCAGCTGAACCTCTTCCCGGAGCCATACTCCTTGCACCCTGCACACGTGAACACCTCAGGGATGTTGATCCGAGACAGGGGATGCTGCGGGTGGTTGAAATGGACCGTCTCCTCTCCAAACAAGTTCTGTGGGGACGTCGGGAATTCGACCATCGAGCTGGATTTCTTGAGCCGGTCATTGCCGTTGTTAATACGAGCAGCCGGGGGATCTGGCTCCGTCACGTCCATCCCCATGCCAATGGAGCCGTACTTGTTCATCATATGTGACGAGGAGGAGTAGCTAGAGCTGCTCATTGTTCCAACTTGTTGATAGTATTTGGAGCTACGGTACATATCGTGGAGAATATTTATGGTGGAAAATAGACCGAGTCTACAAGCAGAAGTGTATGCTAAAGTTGTATTTTTTTTTTGTACGTAGAATTTGATTGTGTTAATTTTGATAGTGATCCTACTTTGTACATAAAGTCCAAGATGCACATTTGTTAATGTCGGCGAATATTATGTACATGATGATATGATTTTGGAGTGGTTTGCATGCAAAGTATTGGCCTGCCAACCTGTTGAAGCCTTATTGGGCAAATCCGTTTTATTCACACACTGTTGGTAAAATTTTAACATCGCAACTATCTGATGTCTGAAATTACAAAAACATTGGAAGTCGGGTTCATGTTCGATTTCCAAATGAACAAAAGGCGTTTCGACTTTCTCCTCCAATCAGAAAAAGGGCGTCGGGCACTGTCTCTAGTCTCTCCTATCCGGTGTACAGAGGAGGACTGGAGAGCATCTTAATTAATCTCATTGGACGTAAAATGTCTACCACAAGCAAAAGCAACTACTCCTCTTTTTTGACTTGTATGTCTATCCCTCCCTCCCCACCAGATTATAGATAGATAGAAGATTGATAGATTCACTTAATAATTGCTCCTCTCTCCTTTTTTTTTCTTTTTTTTTCTCCTAGCGAGCCATTCGGTGGTGTGGCCTACGCTTGACCGGCTTCTCAGAGGAGAGAGTCATTGCACAAGGCCCCCAACTCGCTCTTATTCAATTCAACCCACTCTGTAGGAAAACCCATTAGAGGCCCAGCACAGCTTCAGCATCTTCTATAAGTATTTTTTTACTTGGACGAGAGAGTTCAAATAAATGAATAAAATAGCAAAGCGGTTTACCCTTTTTCCCTTTCCCTTTCCCTTTCCCTTTTAACAGAAGAGAAGAGAATAATCATTGCAATTTATAGCCAGCTAGCATGATGATACCCACCCATATCGATAGCTTGGTTTTTGGCCCATTAAAATTAATTACTTAAATAATAATAAAAGAATTTACTCCTTTAACATTGCTTCCAAACTCAACCTGATTAGCACCATTTCGGTTAACCACCTGGATCAACTAGACCGGTTATTGGTCGCCGATGTTAATCTTAATATATATATATATAGGATTGACCACCGACAATGGGAAAGGGAAACTCAGACGGAATTAAAATGGTGAATCGTGTTTATAGCCTATATAGGAAGGAAGACATGCATGTGGCTGAAGAGGAGGATTGGGATGAGACGTGTAATGTAGGTAGGCCTTTATCTCTATATTGACAGGTAGATGATTTTTGACGCCAGAATAGCCCCGCCCTTTTTTAACGAGATGATGGTCGATGGATGGATGGATGGTACAAGTACACTCACTTAACAAACTTACTCTCCCGAAATTGTGGAATTACTGTAACAAGTCACTATCAACTCCATCAAGTTGGATCCAATCATTTTCCTTGTAATAAAATATTTACTGTATCTTTTTTTTTTTGGTGATAATTTACTGGGTCTGTTGTATGCATGGAAGGAATCCTAAGATCCCAGCCAGCCAGCCATCTTTTATGTTACGGTAATTTTTCATATCTCTGCCCCCTAATTGGAACAACTACAAGCCCACCCATCTTCGAGGGAGGGTTG
This sequence comes from Hypericum perforatum, assembly GCA_012979155.1. Lineage (NCBI taxonomy): Eukaryota > Viridiplantae > Streptophyta > Magnoliopsida > Malpighiales > Hypericaceae > Hypericum > Hypericum perforatum. The sequence goes on from SOPF01026964.1 coordinate 8,198, forward strand.
TAAATGTAAGCGAATGTGATGACATATGCCATCCCCAGCCCCAACCCCATAAAAGGCGGAATTTTGTAAGCACAATTGAATTCGTAGCAATTTTTTTTTTACTTGAAAAACTTGTACATGTAAGCAACAGAGATTGAAGCAAAAGTGGGGGAAGCTAAAAAGGTAGGAGTGGCAGAAGATGGTTTTATTTTTCAGATACTTTTCATAGTTAATTACAAAACTGATACCTAAAAAATTAATTTTGAAATTAGTATCCACGTAGGACATACGAGAAATTTTTCTATGACTTGAACACTCATGAATTTTTTTTTCAGCACTTGGTTCAAATCGCGGATATTTTTTCCGTAGCTTGGTTATGTAGGACACGAAATATTCTGAAAATCTCTCGAACGATTTTTGCTTGTAAAATTTTGATTTTCTATCTACTAAATTATGAGAATTTTGTTGACAAAATCTTTGCCTATAAATACATAACGAGATGAATGATTTACGTTGGCAATCTTATTCTTTCACTTATTTTTTTTTTTTACAAATGTTTAAAATGAGTCAAAACAGTATCAAAATTCAAACACAAAATTTTTTTAGTAACTTGATAGTCATGGATAATTTTTCGTGATTTGATACTGTTGTCTTAAATAGATATCAATTTAGTAACTAAATTTTGAATATCATTTTCATAATGAATTATAAACAGTAGCATTATTTATAAGAAAAAACCCAAAAAGGCAAAGGAGGTGGGGGAAAGAGGAAAAGAGTCCGGTAGGGATGGGGTCCACCTTCATCATCGTGGCGGAGGGAAGAGTGTGCTTGCTGGTTTTTATTTTTTATTTTTTTAGAAGAAAAAAAAAGAAAGAAAGAAAGAGGGAATGCGAATTATTATTATTATGGATGGGTAAGAAGGCGTGTGAGAGTATATTCATAATTCATATGTGCGTGTGATTCGGTGTCTGTAACCCCCAATCTCTCTCTCTGTCCTCCTCCCATCCTTTTGACTCTCACCAAAAAAAATAAACAAAAGAGGTGAGGACTGAGGAGGAGACGACACCTTTTCACACTGCACCGACACCCATCTTCCTCTTCCTCCTCCCTCCCAACATATTCAAGTCTAAATTAATATACCTCATTTTTCTCAAATTCTTTTTTAAGTAGAAGAGGTGGCCAGGGAACAACTATGACAAGGAAGGAGAATCCTGCTCCTCCTGCTCCTCCTCCTCCGACGTCGGCTACTTTGGGCGGGGGCTGGGTGCTGGAGACGAAGCCCCTCGTCGGCAGCTTGCTGGGTGTAACGCTCGTAATGCTCCTCTTCACCACCTTCCCCAAACCCTACTACACTTCTCCTTCTTCCCCCAACAGCCTCCGCCTCCTCCTCCCTCCCACTCCGACCCTCAACCACTCCTCCTCCTCCAACATTAACAACAACTCCTCCAACGACGACAAGCGCACCTTCCGCTCCTACGGTAACGCCGCCGCCCTCTTCGTCCAGATGGGCGCCTACCGCGGTGGCCCTTCCACCTTCTCCGTCGTCGGCCTCGCCTCCAAGCCCCTCCACGTCTTCGGCCGCCCCTGGTTCAAGTGCGAGTGGGTCCCCAACTCCCCCGGTGCCCTCCCCACCCGCTCCAAGGCCTTCAAGATGCTCCCCGACTGGGGCTACGGCCGCGTCTACACCGTCGTCGTCGTCAACTGCACCTTCCCCGTCAACCCCAACTCCGACAACTCCGGCGGCCGCCTCCTCCTCTACGCCTTCTACGGCGAGTCCCGCTCCCGCTTCGAGAAGTTCACCGCCCTCGAGGAGTCCCCCGGCGCCTTCAACGCCTCCCGCTACTCCCCGCCCTACCCCTACGAGTACCTCTACTGCGGCTCCTCCCTCTACGGCAACATCAACGCTGCCCGGATGCGGGAATGGATGGCCTACCACGCTTGGTTCCTGGGGCCCAACTCCCACTTCGTGTTCCACGACGCCGGCGGGGCGGGGCCGGAGGTGAGGGCGGTGTTGGAGCCGTGGGTGCGGGCGGGGCGGGTCACCCTCCAGGACATCCGGGACCAGGACCAGTTCGACGGCTACTACTACAACCAGTTCCTGGTGGTCAACGACTGCCTCCACCGCTACCGCCACTCCGCCAACTGGACCTTCTTCTTCGACGTCGACGAGTACCTCTACCTCCCCGACGGCGGCTCCCTCGAATCCGTCCTCCGCGACTTCTCCGGCTTCACCCAGTTCACCATCGAGCAGAACCCGATGTCCAGCCGCCTCTGCCTCAACGACTCCACCTCCCGCAACTACTCCCAGTGAGTAACTGCGACTCTTTTTCTTCCTTTTTTATTTATTCATTTATTTTAAAATTAAGAAGAAGAAGAAGAGGAGTAGTGGGTGAGTGAATGTGCGTTGTTGGGTTGGGCTGGGTTGGGTTGCAGGGAATGGGGGTTGGAGAAGCTGGTGTTTAGAGAGTCGAGGACGGGGATCCGGCGGGACCGCAAGTACGCAATCCAGGCCAAGAACGCCTTCGCCACTGGGGTCCACATGTCGGAGAATGTGGTCGGGAAGACCCTACACAAGACGGAGACCCGGATCCGGTACTACCACTACCATAACTCCATCACCGTCCACGAGGAGCTGTGCCGGGAGTGGCTGCCGGAGTCCGCACGGCGCAACGTCACCTGGCTGGACCAGCTCCCGTACGTGTACGACGACAGCATGCAGAAGCTGGCCCCGACCGTTAAGCAATTCGAGCTCCGGACACTTGGAACTCATCATAATATTACTGTACAGCACTCTTCATGAACTGTTTTTACATTTTTTATTATTTTATAATTCCTTCATTTTTACTGTTATTATTATTATTCCCTTGATATTATTGTTCGTTGCTGCTAGTCGTTTTCTTCTCTCTCTTTACCGGCTCCTTGTTCTGTTCCTCATCGTCGTCGTCGTTAGTTTAGATCTGTGGTCGGTGGTTATGATGGTGACTGAAAGGTGGACAGTGATGATGATAGTTAGCGAGCAATTTAGGAATTAGAGGACCAGAAAGAAAGATGCCTATGTATGTATGTTAAATAATAGTATCATAAAGAAAGTAAAAACATTTTTATATATATATATATATGTACGTACGTATGTATACAAGAGTGAGACGATATCTAAAGCGTATAACAGTTTCGAAAAGAAATGAAAACAGTCCTGCCCGTTTGAATGAATGGATCCATGTGGTGTGTGTTTGTGTATTATTTATTAATCTGTCTCATAATTGAATTGAGTTTTGTTGAGAGACAGAGAGAGAGGGTATGGCGCCGCGTGGGTATGTATCATTTCAATCTTATATTTGTTTTTAGTATTGTCCGTCCTTATTCATAATTGTCCCCATACCATACCATACCACACCACATATTAATTATATATATATAACAATGTTAATAATAATAGTAATCAGTTGAAAGGGGGAGGGGGTTGCTGGGAATTCACTCCTCTTGTCCCATGATTTTGGGGGGACCCACACATATAATGATTCCCCACTGTGTCTCTTCTTTGAGGTGGGAACATGATTGGTTTGAGGCCGGGGTGGGGGACCGACCATTCCCAGCCAGCCTGGAAATAAGTCCACTAAACTAGTAAAAACAGGTAAATACAAATTGCTGCTTTTTCTAAGGTCGGATGGATCAGAAATTATATTTTTTTAACAGTATTGAATGATTTTTTGTAATAATTCAAAAATCAATAAACAAAATGATTTTTTTTTTAAAATATCGCTTGAGAAAATTGTCATTATGGCAAAAAATAAAAAAATATGTAAAAATACATGTGAGTTTTTTTTCAAAATCTACAAATCATAGAATCGAAGTGAAAAAAGATTCATACAAACCAATATTGCATGAAGAAAATGTCATTATCGCAAAGATAAAAAAATACAAAATACACGTATTATCATTACATGAAAGAAATGTATCTATTGCATTAAAAAAATGCAAACGTATTCAACCCAAATTACATACCGTAGGGAATAATTTGTATAGTTCGTACTCAATGTATTATTTCTTTTTCGTGTTTGCACGTTTGGACTCCATGCATGTATATCGGTTGGGAATTACTAGTATTTTGTATTTGTAACGGTCCGGTCCAATCAGTTGTAGGTCTTTTATTGAATAAAGGCCCAATCAGTCAAGCGGGCTTCTCTCGGGTTTATTATTTGCACGGTCTTCCGTTCCGTTGATATAAGATGCCGCTAAATCAATCCGGCCCCAGTAAGTCCAATTGTTAGTTCTGAAATGAAGGTCCAATTCCGGTGCACCTACCTGTTAAGGGAGCGGAACGTATTGGGCAATACAACTTGGGTACTCTCTCTTTCCACACACAAAAAAAAAAAAAACTTGTGGTATGCATATCTATATCAAGATTGTACCCTCCACCATATGTATTTGTTGAGGATGGTATGACCCCGTTCCAATCATTTTCTTCTCTCTTGCCACAGTGAAGTTTAAAGGTTGGATGATGGATGACCTGGATAATAGATTAATTCAAATTGTTGAAAAAGTTACAGCAGCCGACTTTCCCTAAATAAATAAAAAACTTTTCAAATGTCCGAGGGAACAGAGTTATTTAGTCGACAATGTCACGGTTGAGGTGGACGACATAAATAAATCAAGGGGGGAACACCCAAGCCCCGTTATTTACGAACAGTAAGGACATCCAATTGCCTTGTTCGTTCAGTTTTCCTGGCCTGGAAAGTCGATAATACTGTGTGAGTGTGTGTCGTATTTTGGTTTCTAGTGCCAAATGTCCCTTATCCGTTTCTGTTGGTGATGCTACGACGTTCAAGAGATTGCCACGTTTGCTGTCCCCGTTATATATATATATTTTTTTCATTTTGCTGACATGGTCGGACCAGACCCTTAATATATGATCAGGTGCAGGGTCTGAAATGGTCAAGAGTTTTTTTTTATCAATATATTGCATTGCTCCTCAGAAACTCATAAAATAGCATAAACATTGATGTAATAGAATAGGATTTAGAATAGGATCTCAATAAAAAAAAACCTCATAAAATAAGATATACCGAGATAATTACACTTTTTACGGCGAGATAAAAATATATCTAAGTAGCAAATTACTAGATAAAAACCTATATAGATTCCCATTCTAGAGTCCAAAAACCTGAGATCAAGTACAGCTTACTCCTCCAAACATTTCAGACGCGAAAGAATGCTTCGTCGTTAGTCTTTTGATATAGTGATTACGTTCTACGTCGTTGGTCCAAATCATAGAAGTTATACCTAAACACGCAAATATGTCGAAATACATACATTAGTTGAATATTTCGGAAACATTTATATTCCAGAATATCAAGAAAAATGTATTCATGTAAATGATCGCAAGGGAATTGCAGAATAAAGTAGAATTATAAAAAAATGTATATATTATGTAATTAGTTTGAAAAAATTACAATGTGAAATTAAATTTTGCAATCTCACTATAAAGGAATTTCCCCTGGTGAGGTATGTTTGCCTTACGCAATTGTTTTTATACTAAATTTTATGATGAGGGAATTAACGAGCCGTTAGTCATAACTTAAAAAAAATAACTAAATAAACTATAAATATTACTATTTAGTAAAATGGTACTTACTAAATAATAGTACGCATTCCGTTGGAAAGGTCGACGACAAAACGGGAGAACGAGGTGCGTATATGATGACGAAAAGCGCATATGTACAAAACAGAGAGAAAATTGATTGACATGCGGAGGCCAAGAGAAAGGTGGTGCAGCAGCTGGAATGGAAATTAACTTGTGGTAATTATTTATTACTTATGACTTGTGTGGAGTCAGTCACTACTCTCTGTCTACCTTTGAGCTGGAACTTTCCCAAGACATGTGACGCGACCACCATAACTGAAGTAGGATTATTAATTACCCTTTGAATGAATAATACGTCATCGCTGAGTAATTCGGTGTGGACGCAATAGAATTGGAAACTTGCTTCTCCAGTCTCTGTCTCTCTCATCCTGGTCCTAGTTGTAGAATATATAGAGGAGGAAAGGGAAGAGAAGTCGTTAGTTATATTTAATTAAAAACAACTAACTTTAGAGTGGTCAACACTGCAGCCTGTTTATGTCAATTTCTTACACGACCTCGCTTACGTCGGATCACACCCCCACAAGAGATGGCTTCTCCTCTCTCTCTTTCTTCTATATATATATATTCTTATTATATATAGCCAGCCTAACCCATTTGACTCGCCCCCCTCCAACTCAAAAACTCTCCTTCACATTTGTGTTCCGTTCCGTACATTCATCATCTAAAAGAATACTTAAATTCTGTATTAATATGGGTTTGTGCATGTCATCTATCTCCATGTCTTCTCCTCCTCCGGAGCGGGAATCCGACGCAACCGCCAAGGTGGTTTCCCACAAAGGGGAGCTGCATCTATACACCCTGCCCGTCGTAGCGTCTCAGGTGCTCCGGTCGGAAGTTGGAGGAGCCCCCGACTGGTTCATATGCGACTCCGACCTCTTACAGTACGACGAGCGCATGCCCGCCATAGATCCCGCCGCCCAGCTCCGCCTCGGCCAGATTTACATGGTGCTCCCCGCGTCCAGTCTCAACCGCAAGCTGTCGGCTCCGGACATGGCTGCCCTCGCCGTCAAAGCCGCCATCGCCCTCGACAATGAGCCCGCCAAAAAGAGGAAGCCCACCCGCATCTCCCCTATCTTCTTGGTGGATGATGGTCCTATCCTCTTGGCACCCTCAGCCAAGCCCAAGGCACCCGCTCTCCGGAGAGGAATGAAGCGCGGTTCGCGGCGGGTCAAGTTGACCACTATTCATGAAGGCGACATCCTCCTTTGATTTATTCATTAATATGTATGAATGTGTATAGAGCATGATACGTAAAGTAGTAGTTTTCATAATGTTTCTCTCTGTTACGGGTAGATCAATTACTAATCGTGGGGTGTGTAAGGACGTCCATTTGGATTATAACAATTGCCACGCGAAATTTTAGTCACGTGAGGCTCAATAATGTTTATCTATCTTCAGTCCCATATTATAGTCAATTGAAACTTTCTTAAGTTCTAAACATTTATTAAGATAATAAACAACAATCTCCTTACAATAGTTGAATAATTCAATGACACAAAATAAGTGTTGAGTTTATAACAATTAAACAACTAAAACAGAGTTTGTCTACCTCTAATATGAATACATAATTGAAATCATTCTCATGTATCTTCAATATAGGTCACAAGATTTATATTATTTGAAATCACAATTATGATTTTGGGATGAGTTTTGTTACTCACTGAAGGTATTCAATTTCCCACCTAAAACTAGACCTCGAGTAATTTTCAAAATGATTCAGGCGCATATAACAATTTCACAATTAATAAATCAACTTACTCAATACACATAACGACATATGTAAATCAACAATGCATGATGATCAAACTTCGTAATCTTTCCTCATAAGGCTATGCTATCAAATCATCCCAATGGCAAGATCTTAAATAGTATAATTTTCTGTTTCTATGAGAATCATCATATCATCCCCAATGATAAAGTTCTAAATAATATAATCCCTAAGCGATATAATCTTTCTGTTTTATAGGTTGAAACCTATTAATTACCTCATCAATATAAAAGTTTTCATATCTTATTCAAAATTTTAAGATAATGAATAAGTAAATCCTTCCACCTTATAAACTAACCAATCCCACTTACAATTTCCGATATGGGACAATCTCCAACACGCCTCTCAAACGAAACCCATCGGGCTGAAATTTGCACATGTTTAACACTGCCTCTCGTACTTTCAAATGGGGTCGTGTGAGCATATGGACCCATTGGCTCGTTAGAACAATTGACTCTGATACCATATAGAAGTTTCTACATCGTACCAAAAACCTTAAGATAGTGAATAGGTGGATACCTTATAAGCCAACTCATCCCACTTGCAACTTCTGATATGAAACACCTTTGTTAAGTTGGGAAAAAGATGATTAGATTAACGAATTTACAATAGTTATATACACAGAGATGATTCACTAGGAAATCTAGACTATAATTACACAAGGAATTTCCAAGACAAGATTCCCATTAAGTAATGAATGTAATTATGGCCGTTGGAGAGAGGCCGTTGGAGAGAGAGAGGAGGTGAAGAAGACGAAGAGATGCTGGTGAGAAATTGCAGATGACAACAGATGACAGGTAGTCTGGGACAAGAACACCAACTTGGACATACTTCAACTTCCAACTATCAGGACCTACGGCTACATGACAAAACTAAACTGCAACGTACGATTTTCTATATCAATGTTTCAGAGAACAGGTTCACATAACAAGTATAAACTCAATTGCAATATGGCTGGACAAATACAGACCAAACTATGTGCTTCATACCACTTCATGGAACAAACCTTAATCACTATCGCATCAATTGAATAATAATTCAGGCCATTGTAACAATGAACGTAAACAAGCGTATCTCATAGGCAAACAATCAGAAATCTTCACGGTAATTATAATTAACTAATAATATTTAATCAATTTTAAGTAGACAATACACCATCATGCAGACCATTGATTGAGCAGTTTAAGATATTTTGAAGAACCCGGCACAATCGGTAAAACAAAGTAGAAATGAAAATTACTTTGAATATAAGTATGAACAACTTACCTAGTTGTAGCGTAATGATTCCTTTATATTTGATGAATCATGATGTTATTAAAATCACGCAATAAGCGCAAAGAGTCTCCTCCTCCAATTATGTATCACGCCTTAGCCGGTTGATGGTTGTTGTTAATGAGCAAGGGATTCACTTCTCATATTCAGATAGTTTAAAGTCTGGTTTCGCGTTGTAGGGTGTTGATTAATTATTTCATTCTTAAACTTGTGTTGTTAGGTCACCCACGTCTTCTTTCATTATATGTGTAACTACTTACACCTTAGATTGAGGCTTAGCTTGGGGTAATTAATTAGTAAGGGTAGGGGTTAATCTGGTAGTGAACGAGAAAATGGGGAGAGAGTGGATGAGTCTGTACATAAATTGTGTGGAGTGGCTGGCTAATTATTTTTAGGTCATCGTTAATTGCGTGTTCATCATTTGACTCCTTAAATTTATCTTTTAAAATTATGGGTATTACAGTGTCATTAATTTCGCACCGATGCATCACATTCACATCTTGGAACTAACTTCACCGAGCAGTGCATTGAAGTGCAGTGCAAGGTTGTCAAAATCGGGATTTCACTAGAAATCTTTTGAAGGAAAAAAATGTAGATCGTAAAATCGTACATCAAATCGTAAGATTTTACATAATTTATAAAATTATAAATATGTTAGAAAAATAAATGTAACACACATATATTAATTTACTAATAAGTCACAAATAATCATTATCTCAAACATCATCTTAAAATATGATTTTGTCAAACTATCTATATCAAATAAATTTATTAATAAGTCACAAATATTTATGGTAATTTATATTATACTAATTAATAAATATTTAATATCTTAATCAAATTAAATAAGAGCTTGATATTATTTCCAATAAAATAAATCTTTAATTGAGAAATTCCAACTCTAAAATAAAAAAGATTTACTGTTTTAAATCGTAGATTTCAGGATTTTAAGATTTATAACTGAGATTTCATAGATTTCACTCAAGTGCTAATTTTGCAGGGTTATATTTCTTTTTGCCTATTTTGAATCGTAAAATTTTAAGATTTTAGGAGTTAAATCTAGATTTTAACAACGCTTGGTGGAGTCTCTCATGCTCATGTAATGGATCACCATGCCTCCAACAATCTTCATCACTATACGAACTTATATTTTGTATTGTTATGCTGTTTCAGTAGTAGTATGGGCATTAGTCCTTTCCTTAGTGCTCGATGGGCCCTCTCAATACTTTTTTTTTTCATCGATAGTAAGTCGAAATGAAATGCATAATCAAAAGTCTAAGATAGTACGAAACGATGGTTTTTACAAAATAATCAAGATACAAAGTGTGTTAAGTCTAATTTCATATAGTAAGGATTGTAAAGTATCTACTTTAAGTCAATGGCCGTGGGATTCAATGATTACTGTATTATTATTATTATTATTATTATTATTATTATTATTATTATTATTATTATTATCCGGGAAATGAGCTGAACTGAACCATAAACCCAAACCAATCTTACTCATTGGGCTTCAAAAGGGTGTGGGCTTGGGCCTTTCGTCTGGAGAAGAATCGAAGAAGCAAAGGGATTTGGGTTGTTGACCCAAAACTGTAAAAGCAACCACCACCACCACCTTCTTCCATCTCCGCCCTCCCTGTCACTCAGTCGTCGTTAGGGTTTAAGCTGCGATGTCCACCGCCGAGGAGGAGGAGGAGCCGGTAGTGCTCTCCAATCCCGACGAAGACGCCTCTCTCCAATACCAGCTGGTAACTCTCTCTCTCTCTCTCTCTCTATCTCTCTCTGACTGTTATCTATCTTCGATTGCTGCGTAACTGTCGCGCCGGACAGGGGCTGTCGCTGTGGGAACAAGGAGACAGGGACCGAGCCGCCGAGCTTTTCCTCGCATCCGCCAAGCTCAACCCCCACAATGCCGACCCTTTCAAGTACCTCGGCCGCTACTACGCCCCCCAAGACCCCAACCGCTCCCTCAAGTGCTACCAGAGGGCCGTCTCCCTCAACCCCGACGACTCCGATGCCGGCGAATCTCTCTGCGACCTCCTCGCCCAGGACTCTTTACAGCTTGCTCTCTGCACCGACTCCTCCCGCAAATCCCCCAGGGCTTTCTGGGCTTTCCGGAGGATGGGCTTCCTCCATCTTCACCGCGGAAGCTACTCCCAAGCTGTCCAGTGCCTTCAACACGCCATTCGTGGCTATCCCACATCTCCACAGCTCTGGGAAGTATGCCCACCTCCTCACCCCCCTCGTTCTCGTGTTTTCCTGGCATATTTGCTTACCCTCTCTCCCTGCATTTACAGGCACTTGGCCTTTCTTATCATCGACTTGGCATGTTCACTGCTGCCTCCAAGGTACACACTCTTTCCTCTTTCCGTGGGCAGTACCGCTAAGCTTTTTTGGGGGGACCCGTATATTCACACTCCCCACTTTGACCAGTCGTATGGCCGAGCCATTGAGTTGGATGGTACCAGTGTCTTGTCTCTCATCGAAAGTGGAAATATCTTCTTGATGCTTGGCTCCTTTAGGAAGGTAACATCCCTTTCTATCTTTTCTTTTAAAGTTGATTTGAGATTTTCTTCTCTAGTTTAGACTTCCAGATTTCTTTTTTGCCTGCATAATTGAGGTCATTGGACCTCTTTGCTTCTATT
>SOPF01026964.1:20743-31407 GCA_012979155.1 Hypericum perforatum
GCCAGACAAGCGTTTGATTGTGCCAGGAGTGTGGATCCTTTTCTTGCACTGCCTTGGGCTGGCATGTCAGCTGATTTTAATGCAAAGTAGGTCATGATTGTGTTGAGGTTTAAGCATTAGTAGCACAGTTTTGCATGCACACTGGACATATTTGAAGTCAATATCTGCCTCTTTTACCAGTGAGTCAACAGGAGATGAGGCGTTTGAGAGTTGTCTACGAGCTGTGCAAATACTACCGGTAAACACCTCTGCCTTTAGCTATTTGAATCAAGCATAATTGCATCTGATTAGGTTGCTTCTGGAGGTATTTGAAGTGTTCTTGAACTCTACCACATTGACTTGCTTAAACCTTGAGGACATGGCTTTTTCCTTCCCAGGGGTTGTTACGATTATAAGTTGGAAGTTGGAACTAATGGGTTGATTGGAGAACAAGTCAATGGGTTTGTTTGATAGCATATGCTTATGTGTTTATAGAATTTGGTTTATAAGTAGCAATGAGAATGATAATACCGGTAGCAGCGAAGTAATTGCACACTCTTCCTTCTTTAATCAAGAAACAATCATTTCCCTTTCATTTTCATTTTCTTCTCTTCTTCTTCTCCCTTCTTTTCTCTCTTTTTTCTTCTCATATTTCCAGCCATTACAGTTTTACCATGTGATATGGACGGGCTGCCACTTCTATGAGTGGGAACTGGGAGCAGTAGCTGATGTCCTCTTGTGCTTTGCTTTTTTATTTTGCCTTGCCAGCTTGCAGAGTTCCAGATTGGTTTGGCTAAGCTTGCTTTGGCATCAGAACACCTTGCATCTTCACAAGTATGATTATTTAACAGTACAGCGAGGAAAATTATAAGTCATTGATTGTTCAAGGGACATGATTAATCTAGCCTTTTGGTGCCACAAGGTTGATTCTGAATTGGCACGTGGTTGCATAGGTATACGGAGCCATACAGCAAGCAGTCCAGCGAGCTCCTCACTATCCCGAGTCTCATAATCTGAATGGTCTAATTTGTGAGGCACGGAAAGAGTATCCAGCTGCTATAGCTTCCTATCGGCTAGCACATTGTGCAGTCAAAACTTCAGGCGATTCATTGAAATCACATTTGCAAGATATAGCATCTAATTTGGCTCGATGCCTTAGTAAGGTAAGGTTGTTTTGGTTTTTTCATTCTATTGCTTTGAGCGGTGTCACTGAACAGCTTTGCAACATTAATTCTCTCATGCAATGCCTCTGTATCCATATATTTCTTCATGTTTTACTTGCACTTTTGATTAAGCATTCTTCATCTGGTCAGGCAGGGTATGCTGCAGATGCTGTACAAGAATGTGAACATTTGAAGAAAGCAGGTGCGTTTTCGATTAACAGCTCTGCTCAGATCGTGATTATAAAATTTGTGTCTACTACACATAGCAAGATATAGCAACATTTCACCGCTTTAATATATAACTAAAGCTTTGGCAAGGTCGTTCCAGGATATCACCTTGAAAACTTGTCTTTGCACCTGTAATCATATTATTTTCTGGCTTTCTGCATTTTGCTCTTGACCTCAATTTTGAAACCTCTTCTTCAAGCTTTTCGTGTTTCTGCTAACCTTCTGTCGGTTATGGTATTCGACTTAAAAGGTCTGCTGGATGAGGATGGTTTGCAGATATATGCCTTTTCGCTCTGGCAACTTGGTAAAAATGACGTTGCCCTCTCCGTGACAAGGAATCTGATTGACGCTGTTCGCACCATGGAGATGAAGGATGCTGCTGCTTCTGTTAGTCTTATTTGCAGGTTGCTGTATTGCATCTCTGGCCTAGATTTGGCAATCACTATGATCTTACAAATGCCCCGAGAGTTGTTCCACGCTTTCAAAGTTGCCATTATAGTGTGTGCTATCCATGCTCTTGATAAGAGTGATCGGCTAGACTCAGCTGCTTCAAGCATTTATATTTCCTTTTCATTTCACGATGAGAGAATTGAGTTACACTATTTGACAGCACTTGCTAAACTTGTAAGTTGCCCGGTCTTAATTTTTTCTAGAATCTTTTGGAACAAATTACCCTTTGAGTAATTGGTACCTTTGGACTGCAGTTAAAATATGGGTCAACATCATGCCTGGAGTTTCAGACCGGAATCAGGCACCTTAAGAAAGCTCTTCACATTTACCCTGAAAGCAGTTTGATAAGGTAGCAGTGAAACCATAATAGCTTTGTTTATGGTATTTAAATGATAGATTGTTTAACTGCTCTGCTATTTCTGCTGCTTTGTTGTGTCAAAAAGTATGATCAGACTGTAACTGAAAATTTTGGTCAAGTCCAAGAGAATTAAAAATAGTTTGACAGCAGGTTTCCAAGTTTTATAACCCAACTCTTTGAGATGAAACTGAATAAATTTCAAAATAGGGTTTCACTGACCAATTGATGATGTGATTACTGTTTCTTATTTCAATATGTATTTCTTTTTTTGATAAATTGGTGTATGCCATGAAAGCATGCTTGATTATGATCAACTGGTTTTATACAGTCTTATCATTTCCTTGAAACTTCCAACAGACTGGAAACTATTTAACTAGTGTTCTGTTGGCGTAAGTTTCCATCACGTGATTCAATCTTGTTCCTCCATGGGATAACCTTGATTTGAAGGTTCTGTTAAATGCACAATCTTTTGCACTTTGGAGTTGGGATTACTTTTCCTTCTCATCCCTGATGTATATCTGACACATCCTCTGTGGACAGGAACCTACTAGCTTATCTTACGATATGCAGTGAAGAATGGGATAGCGCTCATCTAGCTGGCAGGTGTTGCTCCATTGATGCTCCTTATCATTCAAGTAAAGGTGGTTTGAGATCAGGACGCGAGATCACGGGTGCTGCAGCCTTTTCTTGCCATGCCATTGGCAATAAGTATCCGAAGTTTTCTTTTCCTACCTGCAGTTGCCAATGCCTAAATGGTTCTGTATCTGTTGTAGAATTGCAAAGGTATTCTGATTAATTGGTCATAGTCCATCCTGATTTTTGTTGTGCCGGGGTTGCGATTATTGTCTCTAGCTGTTAAATAACCGTAAGGGTATTAAGTCTTCCTAGGGTTTCCTAGATGTTTTCTATGTTAAGTTGTTAACTTCTCGTTGTGCAGTCAACCTCATTAAATTCGTCATATTCTTGTGACCTAGACTTATGGTCTTCAGCTAGTGGTATTGCCAATCTTATGTTTGCTTTCTGAACGATCTCTTTCTGTTGTAATTCCTGAATGTTCTAGATGCTAATTTCCCATTCCTCTCACCTCACCAGGTTTTCTTGTCTTGTCTAGATTCTACATCATTGCTGCGACTAGTTTTTCTTTTCTTTCTTTAAAATCAATATGACTAATAACCTTTGTTGATGCAAATGAAATCTCCAGGGTTAATTTGCTAATTAGCTTGTCCTGACTGATTTTTTTTTGCAGATATCTACACCAAGAACCCTGGAACTCTGAGGCAAGATACTTGCTTATAATCAACCTTGTACAGAAGGCCCGTGAAGAGAGATTTCCTCGGCAACTCTGTCTTGTGCTTGAACGTCTATTATCTATAGCACTGTCTGATGGTTACTTCCGGGAAAATGTGTTCCATCAATACAAAAAGTTTCAGCTTCTACTTTGTGCCTCAGAAATTAGTTTGCAAAGCGGAGATAAATCTGGCTGCATTCTTCATGCTAACGAAGCTATAGCTGTGGTGGTTCCAGATAAGTACTTGTTTTTTGGGCACTTGCTCTTATGCCGAGCTTATGCTGCTCTAGATGATTACCCTAGTCTTCATCAGGAGTTTCTTAGATGTATAGATCTGAAGACTGATTATCAGATGGGGTGGATATGTCTTAAGATTTTGGAAGCACAATACCGGGTGCAGTGTGATTTGAATATGTCAGAGATCATGTTCAAGAATTGCTCAAAACAGTTGACTAATTCATGGAATATGTGGATGGCTGTATTCAATCTAGTTCTCGGATTGATCTCTTTGGGCAATCAGGAGCTTTTATCGGCGGAAGAATCTCTTGCACAAGCTTGTTCCATGGCGCATGCTGAGAGCAGTTTTTCCCTTTGCCACGGTATTGCATAATTCTTGCTGTTAGTTTTGCAAGGATCAAGACTGCTCAGATTTGTTCTTTTGAAAAATAGCACCTGTAAATGGTGTTTCTTTTGATTTTGTACTTCAACATTGATAGTAACTTTCTTCTTATGCTTGGACATCTCTATATTCAGGGGCCACCTGTATTGCTCTCGCAAAGCAATTTCACAAATCCCAATTCTTAACTCTTGCTGAAAAGAGTCTCACTGGAGCTCAAACGAAGTCCGGTTTTCCTTTACCTATAGTGTCTTTATTGTTGGCACAAGTTGAAGGTAGCCTTGGTTCAAAAGAGAAGTGGTTGAACAACCTCCGTCTTGAGTGGTACTCTTGGCCGCAAGGTATTGTACTTTGTTTTCTGTAGTGCATGAGTTTTGTATGTGTTGGTGCAGGGGTATATAAATTCGAACAAGTTCATGATGGGAGGGGACAAAATCCATTAGTCATAAGACTTTGTGTGGTTGCTGTTGATTGATGCATCATCACTAGGATGGTTGATTTACATGCATCGTCTCAACTCTTCAACTTGTTGACTTGGCTCTGGTTTACAGAAATGAGAGCTGCAGAACTCTTCTTCCAAATGCACTTGCTAGCAAAGGAATCAAAAGCAGTGAACGACCCTTCTCTTTATGTAGAGTTCTGTCAAAGCCCAACCAAATGGGTTCTTAGAGCCATCCACACAAATCCATCTTGCTTTAGATACTGGAAGGTCTTGCAAAAGCTCGTAGACTGAGCTTCATGTGTGCTGCAGTTTTTTTTGGGTGGGCTGCTCAGTGTTCGTGATAACTGTACGATGAGATGACATACGGCAGACAATAGCTATAGCTTGTTAAGAGATGCAGTGCACTTCTAGAGAGTGGCCGTTCAGCAGCCGAGGAAGCCCGTGCAAAATTGAAAGATACAGCGGTTTTTGGATAATATGTACAGCGGTCTGTTCACTGATCCCACAGAATTTTTAGGCAGAATTGCAATGCACACTTCTTACTTATTAATAGCTTAAAGATGATTGAAAATCAGTCTAAAACCCGGAATAGGGGGATTTGGTACTGTGATGTATTCGACTGTGACCTGTCACCTGATCAGTTAATTTAACAAAAAGATTATGTCCTGATTAGATAGATGATCAATAGTTTTAAGAGGTTCCTGGCTTCCTAATTTCAGAAATGATGAATGCTATTGGTATGGATTACATCTTCTATTATCACCGGTAACAACATCCTTCAAATTCTGTTTTAGCAAAAAAGGATACTTGGGGATAAAACAATGGAGCTGGCGAGCAGCAAGCTGCTGTAGTATGCAATATTTGAGGTCGGTAATGCATACAAGTATTGTCTGTTTTAGATAACAACTATCTTAGAGCTGCTGTTTTATGAAATGCACTAATATAGCGCTTGGCTGGAGGTCTCAGAGCATTATTATTATTAATGCCATTAATAGCTTTTGCAGACTGGCAATGGTTAATTCATCTGTGCAGAACGTAGAAAACCATGCGTTAATGACAGTCAAGATACAATACATTTTCCCTATGAGAAAAAGGACGCTAGGAGTTGTACCAACTCTTTTAGAGACTAATATTTTACTGATTTGACAAAGAATATATAGAAATCATGCGGTGGGTTCCTTGCAGAGCCAAATTTTGCGGCGAAAGCCATGTCTCGGCATTTATCTGGCAGAGCTGAGAGACCTGGAGTGCTGAAGCTCAGACGAAGGATCCCAGTCCAAGGAAGAAGAGAGAATCTTGGACAGAGTCATGAAAGCTTGAGAGATTGAAGTGCGGGCATTGGGATCATGAGCCACACAGCTCTTAGCCAGTTCAGCCATTGAGAAGGCCAAGTCCAAAGGGTACTCATCTTCCAGTGCAGAATCCATAAAGTCCTTCAGCTTTTGTCTAACATTGTCGCCTTCAAGTACCCTGATGATTGACGCTGAGAGCAGATCATTTTCACCAACGCTCTTGCCAGATTCAGCAGAAATAGCTTCCCTTCCCGATAGTAGCTCCAGTAATATGACACCAAAAGAATAAACGTCCAGTTTGGCTGTGATGACACCATTCTCTATGTATTCGGGTGCCATGTAACCTTGAGTACCCACCACATGTCTGGTAAGTTGCAGGTCTGTCCCGTTGCCACTGTCTTGGAGGGTCCTTGCAAGACCGAAGTTGGAGAGCTTGGCTCTAAAGTTGGAATCCAGGAGGATGTTGCTGGTCTTCAAGTTCTTATGGATGTAAGGAGGGGTAGTGTAGTTGTGGAGGTAATTGAGGGCATCTGCAATGTCATAAGCTATCTGAACTCTCTGCTTCCAGGGGAGGTGTTCGCCTCGGTCAGTTTTGTGATTGCCGTGAAGCCAATCATGGAGCGAGCCTTTATCGGCATATTCGTAGACGAGATAGGTGTTACCCTCATGAACACAAAACCCGGACAGCCTAACGACGTTGGAATGGTTAATTTTCTTGAGGAGGTTTATCTCCCCAGTGACATCACCCTTCATCACCTTCACCGCCGCTGCGTCCCCTTTAAAGTTTCCCGTGTAAACAGATGTCCCTTTTATCCTCTTCTCTTCCCCAAAGTCGCCAGTCGCCACCAGCAAGTCGTTGAAGCTGTACGCAGTCAGCGACTCGACGGCATTTTGGATCCCTTGGCCAGACAGTGACCAGGTACCTGAGGAAACTGGGATAGCCCCCCCATACTCGGCGGAGGATGAATCGTTTCCATGCTTGGGACCAGTGTTGTCTGCTGCTGTCTTGGCCGTGCCTGTTTTTCTGCAGTATCTAAATAGTACGAGGAACAGAATAATCAGGACGGCTGCTGCTGCTGCCGCCACGCCAACGTACACCGGTGTCTTGTTACTGGATGATGAAGGAGAACTGCCCTGAACCACCACGGTGGATGGTGGAGGAGGGGTGGGGGCAGTGGCGTGCTGGATCTTGGTTGGCTCGGTGGTCAAAGGGACCAAGATGGGAGTGAAAGGGAAGATGATGCTTGATTGTTGGAGCTGATTGGCATCGCGCACGGCCTGCTCATCTACCCCGAACATCTGAGCGATAGAGGAGATGGTGTCGGCCCAGGTGACCATGTAGGTGAGGAGGTAGTTGAAACCGAGGGAAGACTGGTTGGAAGTTGGGCAGGCGCACCTGAGCGGGGCCGTGAGATCCATCCCGACGGAGAGGTTGCGGTCCCCGTGAGAAGGGTTCTGGGAGATCATGGCCTGGCAGGTGGTGAGGCCCTGGTAGGTGTTGTTGGAGACGGAGAAGTAGGTCTCGGAGCGGTCCTTGAGGGTGTAGGAGGCGTTGTGCTGGTAATAGGAGGAGTTGAAGCAGGAGCAGGTGACGGGGACGACGAGCTGGGTGTTGGTGGGGACGGAGGCGACGTCGGAGGAGACGTTGTTGATGGAGGCGATGCGGGTGGCGGAGGTCTCGACGCCGAGGAGGTAGCCGACGGTGTTGGGGGAAGTGTAAGGGGGCTGGGCTCTGTAGGTGAGGTAGGCGGTGCAGGAGGAGTGCTGGCCGTTGCAGACGAAGCCCTTGGTGACGGAGTCGTAGGTGTGGTCGTAGCAGGCAAGCTGGTGGTTGGCTACGTAGGGTTGCTGGCCGTTGGCCACCACCGCTACTGCCACGGCCACGCTTAGTATTAGCATTTGCCACCGCACCATCATCATCATCATCATTACTATTAGTAGTAGTATACTCGCCTCGCTGTATTGTATGCACGGAGGAGTGGAGACAGAGAACTAATGGAAGTCGATGGTGGTTGTGGTTGTGGTTGTGGTTGCCTTAAAATTAATAATCTCTCTCTCCGACTGTGTCCAGTTTTTCTTTTTGTCAATGTTTGACCAGCAATACCCTAGAGCCCTGTCGTAGGAAGACTTTTAACACGAATCGTGCAAGTTGACCCCACCATTTACGCTGCTGCAGCACACCACCACCACTTGCTTTAGCTTAGCTTAAACCAAACGTCGTCATTGGGTCAACAAAGTCTAGTTGAGAAACGTAGGTATAAGCGTGTGGAATTCCTCCTCCTCCATTTCTTTCTTTCCTTGGGAATTCCTTGTGTGAGAGGGAATTCCTTGCTTTGACTTTTGACCTGTGACTTTTGACGGGATCGTTCGGTAAAGCCATAATTGCCATAATTGTGGGCGGGCGGGTGGTGATGGTGTTAGGGTTGGGCTTGACTTGGTCTTCATGGGCCGATAATCCTCTCATTAATTAATTCCAGATGGGCCATTGTTCACTCTTTTTGCTAATTTCATTTCTGGGTTTTAATTATAGCCCAGAAAGCCCATAACCCACAAAAAGGAATGTAAATTTTAGAAGAAGTATGAATGTATGATGAATTTAATTGATGATAAAAGAAAGGAAAAGATGTGGTTTTGCTTGGTTTCCAAGGGAGGGAGAGAGGGAGGCTGTTAATTGTTATCATTATTAAATTAATTAATATAAAAAAGGAAAAGAAAAAAAAAAAAGAAGCTAGAGCCTATCTTTTTAAGATGAGGATGGAGGCGGTTGCGGGAGTCATCACCACAATTACGATTGCAAAGCCCTCATCCTCATCCTCGTCGTTGTCCGTACGTCGGTTGCCTACGGTGGTGGTGCCTCCTAATAGAGAAAGGACGAAGACGATCACTCCAAAGTGCCTCCACGTGTCCTCCTCACCCCAACCCATGGCTCCTCCTAATAATAATACTTCTTCTACTACCCCCAAGTGGGCCCAGAGGACCCTCACTCTCACTCCTCTCCCTCGCGGCTGCCACCTCATCACTCCCCAGGTCCCGTCCTCCTCCTCCTCTTTTTCTTCTTAGAAATTGTTAATAATAATTCTTACGCTGATAAGAGTTTTATCACCAACAACAACAACAACAACAGATCGTCAATGGAATCAAGACAGACTTGTCCGGCTTCAGCTGCGGCCTCGCCCATCTATTCCGTAAGTACACCCTCTCTCTCTCTTCTCTCTCTCTCACACACACACACACACCCACACACCAATCCTGTCCTGTCGTAACCCTAATAGCAAAGTGGGGTGGGTCAATTGATGAACAGTGCAACACACCAGCGCCTCCCTCACCATCAACGAGAACTATGACTCCGATGTTCGCCACGACACCGAGACTTTCCTCAACAACATCGTCCCCGAGGGCCCTTCTGCACCTTGGAGCCATACCCTTGAAGGCCCCGACGACATGCCCGCTCACATCAAGTCATCCATGTTTGGCTGTGCCCTCACGTTCGTATCTTTACTATGCGTCTTCTTTTCCACCTCCACTTCTATTACTATACCCTCTCTCTCTCTCTCTCAGTTGCACTTTCTTTCTACTTTTCCCCAGCATTCCAATAACTCAAGGCAAGCTAAACATGGGCACCTGGCAGGTCTGTTTGATAGCTTCTAATATGAATCTCTATTTGCAATTCGTTGCTTTTAGTTTGTAAAAGATTGTGAGCACTGATTCGGTAGGACAGCACTGAAGTACTTCCATGAATGGTCTTCTACCTACCCCCTGCTGGTGCTGCTGCTTTTTGCAGATGTTGTATAAAAGTATGTGATTTGTCTACCCACTCACTTGCTATCTGTTGTTGGACAGGGGATATGGCTGTGTGAGCACCGTGACTACCCTACTCCGCGCAAACTTGTTGTCACCCTTAATGGAATATGAATGAGGTTCTACTGATGGAGTGCTCCCTCATATATGTGTGTGTGTTGTAGCAGACCATCCTCCTTTATCTAGTGAAACTTGAAGTGATCTTCCTGGTACTGTACGATGTGTTATACCTGTAGGCTGCTAGTTAATGGCGTCGGATTATTTATTTTCCATGCATAAAAAGTGACTTCAAGTGACCTTTTCAATTACTTTCTTGCTTGTGGGTTCATTTTTAAGAAAAAGAAGCACGGATTTGAATCATGATGGAACCAATGTTTAGTTATAATAATGTAGGAATTGGATGGCCACACACAATGCAAAAACACAACAACAAAAAAAGTTAGTTTGAATATTACAAGCATATAAGCTCAGTGCATCATGAGGGAGAACTCGTGGAAGTTGAGGAGACCATTGCCGTTGAGGTCAAAGGGGCGGATCATGGCCTTGCACTCTTCAATAGATCTGGGGTCACCGAGTCGACTCAGCATCCTGTTTAGGCTACAAGGAGATATGCACCCTGACCCTGGCTCGGTCTCGTACATTTGAAATGCTTTCCTCAGTTCCTCCATATTAGTCGTTGATTCTTGATAATCCATGAGCCTCTTGAAGTCGTCAAAGCTTAGTAGACCATCACCGTCCATGTCCGAGGACGTGATTGCCGCCTCTGCCTCTTCACTGCAGAGGTCCCCTCCTATCGTCCTTACACAGCTTTGCAAATCTGATGGAGATATCTTTCCGTCTCCATTGACGTCAAAGTAGGCAAACACCTTGTGTAATACGTCACTCGTGTAGTCCATAATAATACTAGTGTGACTATGATTCTAAGGCTTTTTTGCTGGCAAGCGAAATCAAGAAGCAAAAGGTATGCACTTGCACTGCGGTTGTTGAGCTTATTGTGTGTGCCATATATATATATATATATATATATATATATATATATATATATATATA
>SOPF01026964.1:31417-59234 GCA_012979155.1 Hypericum perforatum
TATATATATATATATATATATATATATATATATATATATATATATATGCAACAAAATGAGTGACGTGGAAGGAAGAATCGGTGATTCACTTCATCAAGTCAAAAGGAAGAGATGATACATTCTTATCTGTGTTTCTACACGGTTTTGAATTGTATTTACGAGGATATGGTACCGACAACAAACTAGGCAGGCCGGTTTCTTTGGTTGAATATTCCTAAATCCTAACTATTGGCGCCACTTGTTTCCAATTTCCTGGATGCGCTTTTCTTGTCTTCTCTGAAATTCTATCCCATTTTTTGTTGCAACTTGCAACCTCTTGTGGAGTCATCGCTGTGAATATAACCAGTCAACGGAATCATAGATATTTTTATAGCCGGGCTCCGCTGAAATTTTCAGGAGACTTCGCTTTTTCATACCAGCCGGCTGCTCTCCCGTTCAAGTTCATCTGGTCAGAAAAGCTATTTCCTGTTGAGATTAACTAAATTTCGTCCTAGAAATGAGAGACTTTGGTCAGAAAGAGGAAGAGGAACCGTAACTACCAACTAAGTTTCCCATTACGGCATAATATGCTCTATTGCACCCACCAATTACGAAGCATGCTGGGCACGCCAATGCTTGACCGTTTTGTTTTTTCCTAACCAAATGCACACACATATTTAGATGCATCATGTATATCCGTTAAAATTAGGGAAATATAGTTACTGAGAACTCTCCATCAACGATGGATGTCAGATCAAAACACACGGCGCTAGCATGGGGGTCGATAGCCGAAAGAGAAGATGTTAGATCATCTGTGTTAGAGCATTTCACCTATCTGCTTTCCCATCCAGCTCCAGACCAGTTCCTCAAAAAAAAAAAAAAAAAAATCCAGCTCCAGACCAATTAACTCGCCAAATTCACTATTGGAATCGGATAATACTGCTGACGGAATGCATTTATCTACTTTTCAGCCACGCCATGCGAGGTCCATTTTATTACTATTGCGCCGACTGGCATTTGCCTTGTCACTCTCCTCTGCCATTACAACTTCATTAAGGTCAAACTAATTATAATAAAGCGAGATAAACTAATAAAGTGGAGCTGCTCTTCTCTTCCTAAAAAATTACATGTCAAGAATACAAAAACCATGTCTAACAATTATTACAAAACACTCAAACACCAACCTCAATCAAGCTCAGGATTCATGCGACCACCTCCACCCTCCACTTCCATGTATCCCGTATAAAAACAAGACATTTCATTCGGTAATCATATGGCACACTAAGTAAATTTTATTATAATATATATGCTCAAAGGAGGCCTCGCCATCTCGCCACCAACTTTTGTCATCCCACAACAACGACCAACCAGTACCAAACGGCTCCTCCCAAGAGAGTTTCTCCTCCCTCCCACGAAACCAACCACGAGGAGGATGTTTCTATTTCATCAATTTCCCTGCAACCAAAACATTAAAAAAAAACTCAAAGATAAAATATGATGGCTCTTATATTAATTGCAAATTTATGGCTTCAAACACATGAACCTCTCTCAAAAATAAAGATAATTATCCGCGGGGTCTGTATTCTATTATCCCATAAGCAAGTCAGATATTTTAATTTCCACCTGATGCTTCAACACTAAAAACTTAGATATTTACAACTCCTATACCCGTGGAAGAGAGACGCCAGGGGTTCAAATCTTTCCACCCCCACTATTCTATACACATGATAAAAATTAAACTTGCATGCTTCCATCCTACCCCTAATTTGAGTAAATGGTCCAGAAATTACGATGACCACTTAACAGGTCCGCCATCAGGTCTTTGTTAATTCCCACTTGCGTTTGCAAGTCAATGTTTCATTCCCATCGCCCTAGGATTCGTTCGTACATACTTGGACTTCACCGGGATCCAGTAAATAGCAGTAAAAATACAAGGAAATCATTGGCATCGTTAAGTTGGCCATTGCTGGCATCACAATACTCTCCACAATTACTAGGGTTTTGAGCAGGCTTGGTAAACACCGAGTTCAACAATGGGCCAGACACCTACACCCTTGGTACAATCAATTCTAGAAGCACGAGTAGAGAGACGAAAGCGGTTTAGAAGAAAACGCCGCAAAACAAATTTCAGCTCCACGGATTGAAATAACACAACAGACACTGATGCCACTGGTGAGAAAGTAACAACATCGAATGCTAACAATATCGGAGTATTGTGAGATGGTGTATATTTAGTACAAAAAAAATTCCAGCCTATATCATGGTAAGAATAAAACAACAAACCGACTTTGGAACTTCCAAGGGGAGAAACTCATCTGAAGGTTATTGGGATCTACAAGAATGCTGCAGTCGTTATTCATCTTTGAAAACTAGGGAAAACACTTCCAATCCATGGTGTCATGATGCAGACCAGAACTCTCACCCGTGATTCAACCTGAGCAAGGAGAAAACTGTCTCAGTGCTAGTAAAACCAACAGGGTGTCATGTTTCATACTTATCCAATGAACAACAAAATTTGAAGGTCAAACAAAGGCAACAAACTAACAGCACCAAAAGCTGATGGTATTAACGAGAATAAGACGGCTACTATTGATCAGATGATGAGACACATAACATTGTAAGAAATGTGACAAATGAACATACAACTGGGAATATTCTTCCAAAGCATCTAATATAAGCCTGCAACCCATCCTATCAATTAAAATGACCAGCAACTATTCAAATAACAGGGTCTATACCAAAGGTAGTCACTCTCTTGACCTGCACAATCCAAACCTTCCATTATGCTGCTATACAGAGGCATAGGTTGTCAATTCGAAACCAGGGCTACAAACTGTAACAGAAAGAACAGCAAGTAAGCATTCAATCAACCTCGTGTAGAATCTTTCTGAAAATCTGACGAAGGAAAATAAAATTTAAGGAAATCTGCGGAACTTTTTTTGCAAGAAAGGCAGCTAGAATACACCGGAGTGCAAAAGCAGCAATTTGAAATTAGAACCAAATCCTCATTTCATCTAACTATTGCATTCAATGGTCTTCCATTGACATAGGAGGGCAAGGGAGATATGTAACAAGGGCCCAAACACTAATAGCATGAAGACAATCCTAAGGGAGCCATTGACTATTCCCCCTCTACTCAGAAATTACATGGATTCTCCAATGGACTCAATTCTTCCCTGTTGCAAGTGCACTTGCTCCCCAAGTTTGGCACCAGCAAGGTGAAAATTTTAGTTTACTATGTGACTAGCAGAAAGAACGGATTGTTAGTTCACTCTTACCAGTAACACAGCTCAGTGCAGCAAGCTCTCAACACGGGATGAATAACCAAATCTTAGGATGTTGATGATCTGAAGACTGCTCCAATAAAAGCTGCTTAGCATGGAAAAATGAAGTATGATATCAAGCAGAAATGAAGAATGCTTTGTCTAGCTCAACTCGAGGTCAATGTCAAGCAAGTGGGTTTTTAAAGAACAGATATGATCCAGTTGATATCAGTACCTAAATGACGATAGCTACGTAGTTGTTTTAGCATCCCTCATATTTGAAAGATACAGCAATCACACAAAAGTTACCTAGCCACACATCATGAACAAATTACAAGAAAATCTATATTAACGTCTCATACTTGTGGTTTAAGATGCGATCTAGCACACATGGGAACAGATCTTCAGCCACCAGCCTTCATGGAAGAAGCAAGTAATCAAGCAGTCATCCCAAATTTTGGCTTGAAGAAATGCTTTCTCGTTCCAAGACAGAGACCAAAAAAACCGCATTGGCGGATCAAGAAGACTTCCTAATTCAATGAACCACGACACCTGTAAAATAATTGATGCAAATCAAAACAAGACAGCATATCTGCATTTTATCAGGGGGTTGAAGGAGCAAGAGCAGAAGGATGAAAATGCATAGCCGTCTTACTTCCTAGAACCACAGCTGCAAGGAATCTTTTTTTCTTCCAAAGGAAACTTGTAGTTGTAAGTAATTTCTTCACCAGCGGCAATTGGGCGCTTTGCGTAAATGAAAATCTTTTTCTGACCCTCGACAGTTATGACCTTGGTATAACAGTTTGGCTGTAGACGAATAACAAAAAATTTCAAAACTCGGCAATTTCTTTTAGAATCATATAAATTTAGGACAATATATTTCCATAATAAAAGTAGAATATACCTCACAAGAATGGTTTATAAACCTTGCTATGCCACCTCGCTTTGTGGCATCAACCTAAAAGGTAGCAGAACTATAAGTTATATTCTCAACAGAAGAGCAAAACAAAAGGAAGAAACTACGAAAAAAATGCACACTTGATGAAGTCCTTAACCTCATCTTTACTTAAAAACTAATTATGAAAAGCTTCTTTCCAAGCTGACATCCGAGAAGACTTAGTTAATGGCAAATCACATCTCGTGTTAGATTCACACTGTCTTCTGAAGTATATTGGATCAGCTATTCACATTCCACACAATTATAATCAACTTGGAACTGAGACAATCATAAAACACTGAGAATTGTTTTTGGGAAGATTACATTTCCGTCCCTCGTGTATGGTTTTACGATTTTAGGTTCCCCATGTTCTGAAATACACAGGGCTATCCATGCAGTTCGTTTTATTGTACAAGTGGGTCCTCCTGGTCGTTTTTTTTTCAGAAAATTCAAATTTCTCCGGCCAAGGACCACCTAAAAAGACCGTATTGCACCTCCCACTTAAAAAATAAGAAGTCATCTTCTTCTCTTACCTTCTTCCTCCCACCTTTCTCTTCTCCTTCTCATTTACAAACAAATCAATACTCAAACTCAAACTCAAAACCTTGTTAATAAGAATCAGAACTAATTAGAGAGAATCAAAATTAAAAAACTCTAATTATTTTTTAAAAGTGTATTTATTGAAATTAAAAACTCCGAAACATTGCAATACAAACCCCACCCAGAAAAGAGCTAAATGTCTTCAGGGATAAATCATCGAACACCTTCCGTGCATGAAGATGACTGAAGATGATTTCCAGTGTTGGCTCAATTGATCAACCAAAGGGATCAACATCAGTCTTCAATCATTCTCAACACGAGGGAAGCACAAACACTCCAAGCAAACACCCCCCCCCCCCCCCCCCCCCCCCCCGCCCATCGCCTTTAATCTGCAGAGAACCAAGTTGAAGAGCAAAACGACAGTGGCGAGAAAGGAGTTGAGGCCGCCGGAGGAGAGGAGGGGACAGAGGAAAACCGTGACAATCAAGTCCGCGGTGGCGCGTGCGGGCTTGACATGGGTGACATTCGGCCTTGGGCAATGGTGGTTGGGGTCTTCATTAGTCTCGGACAGGTGGGTGAGCAGGAGCAACAATAATTGGATGTGAGTTTTCAGAATGAGTTTAATCTGTCAGGGAATTTAATCTTTTAATTAGGGTTTTGATGGTGATGCTTTGTTTGATGATTGAGTTCTTGCTAGTTTTGTTGATATAACTAGCTTGGAATTCTTGATCATTATTCTTCAAGGTGGGAGGAAGAAGGGGAAAGAAAGGGAATTTTTTATTTTTTTCATTCCAAAAGTCATTTTGGTCTTTTTAGGTGGTCTTTAGCCGGAGAATATGGCATATTTCGCCGAAAAACGACCGAAAGTATCCATTTATACAATAAAACGAACTGCGAGGATAACGCTGTGTATTTTCAAAACATGGGGGACCTAAAAATCGCAAAACCATACACGAGGGACTAAAATGTAATCTTCCTTTTTTTTAGAAGATAAAACTCTGAAAATTGTTCAAGTCCATCGTTAAGAATAGGGGCCAGATCCATCCACTAACCCTAAATTGAATAACCTTAAGTAAGCAATTTGGAAACATATTTACCCAGAACAAGGAATTACTATATTTAGCATAAAACAGGAATTACTAACCACATAACCATCATCAAGCCTGAAAAGGTAACTGCTGCCGATTCCCATCTTCTCGTAGATCCGTTCACGTATATCAGATACCTGAACAAGGAAAGAGAAGAAATAAACCTGAGCTTGGGGGCAAGAAAGGAATTGACGAAAGGATCCATCATGAACTAGTATAGGTGCAGCCATTAGAAAGTAGCTGATAAACCTATGGATTTTGCTTCCACTTACTCGAGGCCGTATTAGTTCACCAACATATTCAATTACAAAATCCTCAGCCTCAATAGGCTCCAACGCAACCAGACCCCAATCATGTATCTTGCTTCTTTGGAAGCGTAACCGTTTTTTCCTTGCCTGAACCACAAGATACAGCTAGTAGTAATTAACTGAAAGATTACTATTCCAAATACTATATCTGAAATCACTCATAAAGAAATATATCGTGAATCACCTTCAAAGGTGTGGCTTTCAAAACGTCAGCACCTTCTGCAGCAGCTAGAAGATTGCGCAACTTTACCCTGTTGGTTCTAGCTGAAAGAGCTTTACCATTCAAGATCAGTGATGTATATGCATCTGCACCTATATCCTTGTGAAAGCAGCGAATTCCCCTGACCAATGCTCGCTCGGTAGGGCTAGCATTAAGTGACCATGTACGCCATTCCCACCCATTAATGGAACATCGTGCACAGCCATCAGATCTGGGGGAAGAGCTTTTGCGGGAGTTACTATATTTAGGCTTCTTCACAGCATCCAACCTCATTTTCCCTTCTCCGACATATTTACTGACAGCTTTCGGAACCTTGGTTGGATGTGACACCAATCCTTCATCAACCAAGGAGTTACTTTTCAGCTTTGATGTATTGGCACTCGCCACTTCCAGAACCTTTGTAAGATGCGATACCGGCTCATCATCTACCAAAGAACTCCTTTTACGCTTTAATACCTTAGTTGCTACAAGAAAAAATATCATTTCCCAGTGAACAAGGTAATTCTTTAATTTCTAGAATAACATCATCGTGGACGAAGCTAGAAAGAGATATATAGGAGCATGGCTTACAATTAATAACCTTCAGATGATGCAACTCCGACTCCACAAAAACTGAAGAGCTATTTTTCAGCTTCAAAGCCTTGGAAGCTAATGAAAAGGTGAACAGAATAACAAAACAATGCATTATCCCTCACGTAAAAGCATTAAGAAATACTTAGATGAGGCAAGAACATATGCAATGAACTGAAGGTAATTGATATTCTGGCATATTAGAATCATTTGAAGCTAAATCACAACGTTGCTTACAATTTTGAGACTCTGTACAATATGTCTGTGGTTCATCATCTTTTAAAGACTTCCTTTTGAGCTTTGCTATAATAGATGCTATTGAAGAAACAAACATTTCAGAACCAAACAAAATTAGAGCAGGATGAATAAAATTAAAATATCAACGAATTATGTAATTAAGGTACTGTAACTTTTTCCCAACTGCTTACTTCGTAGATTCTTGTTTGGCAACGCATGAGCAAGCTTTTCCTGGATCTTAACATTGTTCACGTTGGTACTTCCAACTTGCTCATTAGAAACATCGTCAATGGATCTCAAAAAAGTCTTCTTGCTAGCCTTTGAAGCTCCCTTTTTGCTTGGGGCAACTGCAAAATGAATAGTATTAAGAGCTCCAAACAAATATGCATCATCACCACATACAAGGAATGTTGGATAAGAACCGAACCCTGGCCAGCCCAAATGGACTCTGATGATTTTGGAATGCTCAGCATTTTGGTCAGGACGAAGTCATTCTTAATGCTGTCCTTAGCATTGTTTTCCAGAGGCTTAGAATTAACAGTGGACCGCCTCTTGCCCTTAGTTACATTCTCTTTCTTGGGGATTGGAATACCATGTCTTATTTTTACATCTTTGGCAACTTCTCGTGCAGTTTCTTTCTTCCTTGACTTCTTCACTAGGACATTCTGTAACCCATCATTCATAGAAGAGCTACACTGAGAATCAAAACCAGTAGATTTTTTAAGCCCCTTTTTCTTCCTATAGTACATGTAATTCCCTGTAACTGAAGATAGCCCCTGACCACAAAACTTTTTAATATTCCCTGAGCTGTCTGTGAGTTTGCCCTGTTCAGCACAAGCAAAGGCTTTAATAAAGTCCTCCTTTTCATAAACAGAGTTTCCCTAAAATTTAAATTGAAAAGGTTTTCCAAGCTGCCAAGAAAAAGTCTAACCAAAAACGTTTTAGTACTTTGATCATGGTCGCAGGCTGACAGGCTGATAGGACACATTGTACAGAAGCCAATAGACAAAGAATAAAGTACAGTGCACGCAAGGAGTAAGGTTCTCAGTGGAATCTAAAAAATCCACAGGTATGTAGAAAACAACAAAGATCATGAAAAACGAACTGTGTATGAGGGAAGAAAGGTATCTAGTCCTCCAGCCACAAGATCAAATACTCCTTTCACCAAGCATTATCGTCCATTAAAGTCTATGATCCGCAAGATGTAGCAATTCCAACTATCCAACCAAAGAAGCTATCTATGACAAGTGTTATTACTAATGAGGTGTATAAAGCCAAAGGAAAGGAAAATAATAAAAAGATTCCAAAAGTCCATACCTGATTTGGATCGCTGCTGCGATCAGAGATTTTCTTGGAGGTACAAAGAGATCTCAGTAGTTGATGAAGACAACTATCAAAACATAGCAATTTCCACTCACTAAGCACCTCATCGAGCAATTTTTGTCGACACATTGCCATGGCTATGTATTTTCCAATCTCATTGAAGGACTCATTTTCTGAATGTTGAGATTTATGCAGGGATGAGGGAACCAGAGTTGGGGAAAAATCTTCAGAGCCAGGTGGGGGTGTTTCACCACCACTAACTTGGTCTACCAGTGAATCTGCACATCCATACGATTCACTGAAAACGTGAACCAAAATTTTAGGTAGCTGACTCTCCGGCGAACACAAAGGTGGCTCTCTTCTGTCTTCAGTACCAGCACAGAATATTTCCTCAGCAGGGGCTCCATCAGAGTCAAATCTAAGTTCATTACTTGATTCTAAATAACATGACCAAGCTGATTGGGGAATACGGTAACGAGGCTCCATGGCCTGCAACAATAACATCAAATGAAGTCAAACGTTAACAGCAAAGAATTGGGCACATCTATCATTAAACCAGAGAGGGCGCAGTGTTGAACAAACCTCATTCAGCATGCCACCCGCTGATAAGGTTATAGATTCCCTCACTTCCCCTTCGATGAGAGAATCAACATATTCAAGCAGAGACTCCTTCGCAGATAAATGCAGCTCAGTTTGAACATTTTCAAGGATGCACTTTATGTTGCGATCAACATCCTTGCACGGCAAGCTACTATGTCTATCTATCTCATCTCTAACATCCAAAGATGAGGTCTCGATAGCTGATAGCTGATGACTTTGGGATTCAACACGGACAAGCTCAAAACCAGGGGGAGGACAGTCCGCATCAGACAAAGAAGAACATCGACTGATTGGAGGCTGCAAAACCAGTCAAATATCATTTTTCTCAATTCTCGTTCGGCATAAATTAAAGCAACTGGAAACTTTAAACACGCAAGTTCATCAGGATAACCTTCACGAATACAAACCTGATCGAACTGAGTAAATGGCGATCCAGCATCTGCACTACGAAACCACAATTTTTGCTTCCTCCAAGCAATGGCATAATCAGCAACCACATCGTAGAAGACAGAATTCCAAAGGACTGCTGAGCAACAATCAAAAATAGCTCTAGACACGTCCTCACAAGACTTCTGGAAGTCTTCAATTTTTCCAACAGATTTGACATAGTGGGAAGAAACTTGTCCGTTGTCATAAAAGTAGTTGCCAGCAGCCACATCGTCCGAGGGACCAAAAGAACAGGTGGCCAAACCAGTGTCTTCTGACTGGTACAGCAGAACAAAAAATGGCAAGCAAGGTCACTTTTGTCAAACATACAACATATAAACTTGCAGAATCACATTAGAACTTACCATTCTCCCATTTTGAGTGTCGGATTTGACAGTCAGATTCTCAAGCTTGACATTCTCTAGGGACTTCTTACAATTAACCGTCTCTGACATGACATGGCTGATTATCTCATCTAGCAAGACTCTACGGGCAGCTTTTATTATACCAGAATGTAAATGAGAAGATAGTTCCTCTGAAACATCCGAAACAAGGTCCACATGGGAGGAAGTCAGGGTTCCGGCACACGAAGCAATGGCGGAACCAGATTGATTTGTCCTCCACACATCCATAAGAGATAACAACGGTAGAGGTCCAATTCTGCTTTCCAAGTGAAATATCTGACCAAGAAGACAAAGAAATTCAAAATAAATAAAAAAGAGAGTGCAGATACATTAAATGAAATAGGAAGAGATGAGGGGCATGCCATCACGGAGTCGTGGAGATAGCCATGGTGATGCCAGGAGAAAAGTTGCAGCAAAGAATGGGGACCATTCTTGTTGCCTTGGGGGTCGTTGAAGAACCAACAGGAGAGTTCATCGGCCTGACACGGGAGCAGCAAAAGTAAGAGAAGCGAAACGAGACGGTACGGGCAGTTGAAGATAAATAAAAGGAGAATATAAAGAGAGGGAGGAAATGTGGAAATATTACGGGAAGGGGAGGGCGGAGAAAAGCGAAACCAGTGGGAATGTGATCGGGGTAGTGGCTGAAGTAAGCGAGAGGGACAGGATTGAGAAGAGCGGCGTTTAAGAGAGGATAGACGGGGAGATCGCGGGGCAGGAAACCCGAGGACAAGCCCTCGTAGAGCTGCTGCTCCATGTAAGGCCCGCAGAGCTGGCCCTGCTCGTTCATATACATCCAACCGCTGACAGAAGAAGCGTCGGGGGGAGTCGGACGGCCGGTCGTCTGGGGGGGCGGCGGCACTGCGTAGGAATTGGAACCGCGGGAGCACCTGCCTTGTTAGGCATAGGATTTAATTTAACACAACCTCAACTCGATCTACATGGAAAAGAAGAAGAAGAAGAAGAAGAAGAAGAAGAAGAAGAAGAAGAATTACCGGTCCAAAGAAGAAGAAGAATGTTGGATAAGAGGCGGAGGGGAAACGGAAGGGGCGTCCCCCTCCGGCTCAGGGATCCGCAACCTGGTACACGACTCCATGGTCTCTCTCTCTCTCTCTCTCTATCTCTCGGATTCGATTCACAGAAGAGAAATAGGATTAGAATTAGGGTTGGATTGAGGAGTTCCTCCTTGTGTTCGACCCTCCTCGGTGTTTTCGTTTATTTTCGTACCTCGGTTAATTAATTGCGTCTTTATTCTCAAAAAACTCCCTCAAAAAAAAATCTCAAAAAACAATCTTGTCTTTTTCGATTTAATATTATATATGCCACCCCAGGTACTCATGGATTTTTTTTTTAAAAGGGGTTACTGTTCATCTATATTCAAAAAAATGGTGTTACTGTTTACAAAAATTCGTTTCTGGTGTCCAGCGTGGACCGCCGGGATAAAATCCCGTTTAATGGTCCAAAAAACGGGAATCGAGCCCGTTTTTACCAAAAAACGGGATTCCATACCGTTTCTAACAAACGGTTTGAAAATCCGTTTTTTGGTCAAACGGGGCAAAATCCCGTTTAACTGACCAAGAAACGGGATTTTATCCCGTTTTCTGGTCCCCCCGATTTAAAACGGGAATTCACCCCGACACATTCGACCTTTCCTCATTTCTTCCCAATTCCGAGCGGAGCCGGAACCCTAAAACCCGATCCGACCGACGACTACCGCGTGGAGCCGTCCACCGCCCGTCCACGGAGCAGCCGTCCACCGCCCGTCCACGGAGCAGCCGTCCACCGCGTGGATCCGACCGACGACCACAGGTGTGACTCAAAACCCTAATTTTTGAATTGAATTGAATGTTGGAATTGGAATTGGTTGTTAGAATTGGAATTAGAATTGGAATTGGTTGTTAGAATTGGAATTGGTTGTTGAATGTAGAATTGTAATTTGGAATTTCTTGTTGAATGCGGAATTGATTTTTTAATGTGATTTTGAATTATTTTTTAATGTCATTTTGAAATATTTTGTATTGTAATTTGAATTCGTGAACATCAATTTAGTATTATATTTTCGAATGAATGTACTGGTGTTATTAGTTTAGGAATTTGGTTTTTGAATATAATTTAGTAATTTAAATTTTCATAATTTTTGTTTAATGTGCATTTTGGAGTTAATGAAAACTAATTTGTGTTGTTATTGGATTTTTTTGTTGAATGTGGAAATAATTTTATGAATGTGATTTTGAATAATTTGTTAATGTGATTTGGGATTATTTTTTAATGTCATTTGGAATTATTTTGTATTGTAATTTGAATGTTATTATGATATCGATTTGTTTACTAATTTGCAATTTGAATGCAATTTAGTAATTTATGTTATTGATATATTTAATGTGCATTTTTTGAGTTAATGATAACTAATTAATGTTGTTATTTAATTTAATTTATTCAGAGATGGCATCACTTCCGCACGCAGACTATTTAGGTGATGGAGGTCCTATTGATCCAAGTGTCTTGAAGCATCAAGCGGTGCATCGGTCACAAGCTGTCTGGAATGCCGGGATTGGGCGAGATGCTACTTTTGATTTGGAGGCCTCACTGAAGGTCTATCGACGTACCTGGAAGCAGAAACCAGTGCAAAATGCTGCGTTCATCAGGTACATGAAGATCACAGGATTTTGGGACGTATGGTGCACCAGTCACGTCCCGATCGAGGCAGCTGTGATTACTGCTCTGGTGGAGCGGTGGCGACCAGAGACACATACTTTCCACCTACCGGTAGGAGAGATGACGATTACGCTCCAGGACGTTGCTGTACTTTACGGACTTCCGATCGACGGCACCCCACTGACAGGTCATCAGACACCTACCGACTGGCCAGAGATGTGTTTGGCGTGCTTTGGTAGGAACCCGAAGTCTACACCGGGGAGTACGCTCGACAATCTCATTCAGCTAAAATGGTTCGAGGAGATGTACGATCCTGCTGAGTTATCTGATGATGCTGACGATGAGACAGTTCGGCAGTATGTCCGGGCGAGCATCATGCGGATCATAGGCTGCATTCTGTTTCCAGAGACGACCGAGTCGAGGGTCAACTCGTGTTGGTTGCCGATGCTATTGGATTTCGATCGAATAGCATCGTATAGCTGGGGGAGCGCATGTCTGGCACATCTGTATCACCAGTTGTGCAGGGCCACTAACCGGGATGCTAGTGTTATCTCTGGAGATCTTGCGCTTCTGACTATGTGGGCTGCCGAGAGGATTGTGCCACTTCGATTTGTCATCAAAAACCCAGTGGTCCAAGAATATGATCAGGCATTGGGCATAAGGTAATAATATTTTCTTCATCACATACATATACTTGTTTTATTATTGTTGTATTATTTATATTAATATTTATACATTTTTATAGGTGGTCCGGAGCTATAAATCGGCGAATCTCGAAGAAGTGTATTCTCGTATCGGTGCATCGGCAGAAATTGGATCAGCTCAGAGACGAAGATGTAAGTAATTAATCTTTACATATACTAGAATAAAGTAATTTCATTATTTAGTTTAATTGTATTTATTATCGTAGGTGGTTTGGTGGCCATATACCGATGACATTATTACAAAGTTGCCTGGTAGATGTCATCAAGATCGACGGCTATGGCTTGCTAGGGTACCGCTGATATCATTCTATGCCATAGAGTGGCATTATCCAGATCGGGTGTTAAGACAATTTGGGTACGTTCAAGGTATTCCAGCACCTACTGAACCTGACGCAGGGACGCACACGACAGTAATGGGTGCTCGTGGTCAACGGGGCACGAAGTGGGATGATCTATTCCCTGGGCATGTCAGCTTATGGAAGGACTGCCGGCATACATATGTGCTACATCCAGTAGTACCTACCGAGCACTTAGCGCTCCACTACCACGACGGGTATATGGATTGGTACCGACGTCATACCCGACGTTTTATCAGCCATGTTAGTGCTCAGGTCTACAGAAGTGTAAGTACTCTTCATTACTTTGTCAATTCATATTTTTAAAAAATGAGACTCAATGGGTTTATCATACTTTTTTTTCAATAAATAATATTATATTATGTATTGATTATCAACTGTAGGCTGATACTGTTGAGCATCTGCGCCATGAGACTCAGCCTGATTCCCATATGCGGACTTTAGCGGATGTGGCATTACGGTTTGTTGGTGAGGATCGACGATATAGAGACATACCCCAGTTAGATCTACCTCTGCCACCGCTGCCAACTATGGTATACAACATACCAGATGCAGAGAGAGTTCCTGTTACAAGACGGCGGGTGAACTTGTTCAATCGTCGGGCCAAGATGACAATAGGTTATACAGCCCCGGAGAGCGATATCGCTCCGATGGAGAGGGGAGACTACATGAGTCAGGCTGATTCACAGGTGCATCTCTCTACACAGCCACCCTACTCACCAATGCAGGAACTGCATGTTACACAGCCATCACAGCCACTCTACTCAATGATGCAGGAACCGCATGTTACACAGCCATCACAGCCACTCTACTCACCGATGCAGGAACCGCATGTTACACAGCCATCACAGCCACCTTACTCACCGATGCAGGAACTGGATGTTGATACTTCTAGAAATGCAGGTCTAGAACCTCCTACTTTTATGCAGTCCTTGTTTAGGTATGTCTCCCAAACTCAGTAATAATCGTTAATTAGTTAATCATTTTAAATGTTAATTATATTCTATTATTTTATCTGTAGCGGACCCACTGGATATTTTGGAGACCAATTGGCAGAGAATGCTTTTTTCGGCTCTGATTTCTCCATGTTTGGTGGTCATGCATTCCAGACGTCTGTAGGAATGCGAGTACCAGACATAGGGACATCCTCGTTACCGCAGATACCGAGATCAGCTTTTCAGCAGTATGATCCTGTATCAGCGTTTACATCACCAGTGTTGGGTGTCCGTCCTCAGCTACAGGGGCAGCAACGACCAGTGGAGACCTCCGATGATGGCTCGCACAGGTGAGTGAAGTTCTTTCAAATTTGAATAACTTACCATTTTTTATATTAATCGTTTGTTATTCTTTGCATTGTTTGTTATTCTTTGCACATGCAAAGAATAACACCTCCTGAGGCGGCTACCGATCCTAGTTTGTCATCCTTTGACGATAGTGGAACCGGGACTGAAGACGGTCCTTCGCACAGGGAACAGGAAGAAGTAAATGCAATTCGTGTACAGCCAGGACGTCGTGCGAAGGAGGCAGATATTATATCCCGCACTGGATCGAAAATTGCCTCCAAGGGTCGATATGGAATACTGTTCGGTCGCCGACCCAAGGACACTAAAAATGCTGAGAAGAAAAAGTAGGGCCACCGACATGTTTTAGTTTGTATTCTTTTTAATCATTTCTGCATTTTCGATGTTGTGAATCCTGCCTTCACTTAAACATTTTCCTGCATATTAAAACAGTTGTTCGCATCTTACATCATTTTCCTGCTTATTCCGATAGATTATTCAGATAGTGACGGATCGAGTTTAAAAATTACATACAAAGTACAGTGGCAACACCAACCAACTATTACATCCGCTTATTTCACTCCGAGCTTTATTCTTCTTTCATCGGAAATACCTTGAAAATATTGTCTTTCCCAACGTTAAGTTCATTGAATTCTCCCCACTTCCATTCGACCTTCACCTAAAAAATGTAGAGTTATCAAGAAAGGTTAAGTCTAATTGTACGGATATGTAAACAGTGCACAATAATTTTTTTAATGACTTACATTCAGAAGAAGGAGAACACACCCAGGATGTATGGACCCAGTTTTGTCATCTATATAACCATGACACTCAGTCGAATTGTCCTAAACAACAACCACAATATTAATACAATTTTGTCTCTAACGCACAAGTCAGTTTTCTACAATGGAGATAGGTTTATATACCTTAAATTCTGCCTCGTAATGACCATCAAATAAGGAACGCATACTTGGATCAACCAAACCGTCCTACACAATAAGCAAAATGTTAGTACAATTATATAAGAAATATTGAAGTCTAAACTTAGAAATAAAAGTTATAGTATATACCTTAAAGGGACGCATACTCAAAACTAGCACAACCATCATCTGATAAAATTGTAAAAATTTTTATTAGGAAATCGTAATAAAAAAATTAGCTACAATATTTATTATTGATATTACATCTTTGATGATACAATCTTCTTGAATGCGCTTGAATTTATAAAGTGAAGTCCCGAGAAATAATCCTGTCTTCTCGACCAAACCTGTATACGAAAACAATGTTTAATATTAATTTGTATACTAATTATCGTTAATTAGCTATGAATAAGTACCTTCATTACGAAGATAGGTTTTGGCACGCGTCCATGCATCAGGCTCCCCAAATAATTCTTTCAGCGCATGCTTCTTCGCTTTTGCCTCTTTCTCAGCCTTATCCTTCACTTTCTCAGCCTTTGCCTTTTCTACTGGGTCAATGTAACCTGGAGGTGGCCCTGTTAGACGTTTAAAGATACTACCAAACTTTGAGTCATATAAATCCTGCATGTTTTTGCTTGGTAGATGGATGACTGGCGGTGGTGAATGGTACTCGTATTCGTCCAAATCCTCATCGTCAGATCCTACGTGAGCCTTGCCATGCCTGCTCATATCTGAATAATTGAAACAATATACATTAACTTAAACCTTCTATAAATATTAACTCACTGAGTTTACAACATTACCGAAACACCAATGAATTTCACAAAAGCAATAATATAAAAAACACCACTGAGTTTATAACATTACAAAAACACCACGAATTGCACAAAAGCAATAATCTAAAAAATGGAATGACTGAGTTCATAACATTACATCACCACCATGAAGTTCACAAAAGCAATAATCTAAACGGCGTGACTGAGTTCATAACATATGAGTCACTGCGGACGAAATCTACTAGTGCTAGGCCTATCTGCTACCGACCTAGCTATCGGCCCTATTGATGCCCCAGCTACCGCCCTAGATGCTGCCCTATTAGCTGCCTTAGCTACCGCCCGTGCTGCAGATCTTGCTGCTTTTTCTGCTGTATATTGTGCAACGAGAGCAATATTTGTACAGTCAGTTCGAACATGACCTCTTCCACCGCATAACTTACACGTAATGCGTAAAGGTGCTTGGTCCATCTCATTCTGTATTCGCTTCTTTGGTCAACCTCTACCCCGTATAGTTCGTTCATCGGGAATAATCTTGGTAATAGCTTGATCTTCTACTGGTGGCCAGTATGCAGGATTTCCCAAAGGGACAAATAAATGTTGATAACACAACTGTGTCGTCTCGAGGTGATAGTAAGGGTCGACATAGATCCTGTAGTCCGGAATGCCCATCCGAATACAACAAGCCATTGCATGTGAACATGGATAGTGAAATGCTTGAAATTTCCCACAGTCACATGTTCTCAGGTCCATACGCACCCTATGAGTATTTCCACCTTTTCCTGTGCGTATTGATTTTCCAGTCAATACACTAAAATCACCAATGCGGGGATCGGATATAGAGACAATATGCCGGTTTGCTTTCTTCTCCCATTTTTCCAACTTCGCACGGAGCACCCTTGGCAATGTGATCTCACCAGGAATACACTCTTCAATACACTTAGTTGCTCTCTCCTGGAAATACTCAGTAAGCCTTGCATAAATCTCTGCAACCACTGCTGTTACCGGAAGTCGCCGTGCTTTTTTGAAAACATGATTTACGGACTCGGCAATATTTGTCGTCATATTACCATATCGATATCCACCATCTAGAGCTAAACTTCATTTATGCACGTCATGTTCAATCATCCACTCATATACGCCGGGATCAACTTGATATATCTGGGATAAATAACCATTTAACTTGTGGCGTTGGGCTTGCATTCCTGCAAACATTACATTTGATATCATTTTATAATGAATACTAAACTAAAATAATCTGAATGTATACGTTATTTGAAGTAGGATGTTAATACCTGCAATCTTCATCACATTTTTCATTGCCGGGTTGTTGAAATGTTTGTTGAGATTGCTAGCAATGTGCCTAAGACAATATCGATGTGCAACACCCATACGTCCTCCCCAGCCATGTGTATCAGTCATTGCATTGACTATACTCGGGTGTCGATCAGAGATCACACATATACCTCGCCGATTGGTAACGTGCAACCTGATTTGCTCCATAAAAAAGGCCCAACTCTCATTATTCTCTTTTTCGACGAGAGCAAATGCTATCGGAATTATGACTTGATTACCGTCAACAGCAGTAGCGATCAACAAGGTATGTTGATATTTCCCTAATAAGAAAGTTCCATCAATTTGCAGAACAGGCATGCAATGCTTAAAAGCTTCAATGCAAGGCTTGAAAGCCCAGAAAAGTCTGTGGAACATCTTAACGCCTGGTTCAAAAGCTCCTGTGTAGTGATCTCCACCCGGTCTACTATGATAATATTCCCATTCAACCACAGTTCCAGGATTGCTGGCCTTACACGCTGCAAACCATTTAGGTAGCCGACTGTAGGATTCTTCCCAACTTCCCCAAATTTTGGCGAATGCCTTCTCTCTTGCCCACCAAGTCTTTGGATACGAAGGCATATACTCAAGGCGACCATGCAGCTCATGTCGTAAAGACTTAATAGAGACATCTGGTTCATCTTCTACTCTAGCCATAATCATATCTGCTATGTACTTCGAGGACAGCTGCCGATGATCAAGATTATCCATAAGGCGAACACATGTGTGAGGGTAGACGTATTTCACAATTTTCCAGTAAGCAAACAATACATCTCTTCCATCTTGTGATACACGTATCTTCCATTTGCAACCATCCTTGGTCTTTTTCTTGCATTCAACACAATACGTGTACGGCCTGGACTCTTTAACTACATACTCTCTGCCCTCTTGCATTGAGAATGCCTTAATATCCCGAATAGCTTCATTTTTTGTTTTCCACATACTGCCTTCCTTCAAAAATCCACA
This sequence comes from Hypericum perforatum, assembly GCA_012979155.1. Taxonomy (NCBI): domain Eukaryota; kingdom Viridiplantae; phylum Streptophyta; class Magnoliopsida; order Malpighiales; family Hypericaceae; genus Hypericum; species Hypericum perforatum. The sequence goes on from SOPF01026964.1 coordinate 50,296, forward strand.
ACAGCTCATAGATGCAACATCATAACCCCATTGATCAGCATGTATGGTCATTGGTGATTTCTCACGATGCAGGACAGGAAGTTGTGCATACCAATGTGATTCTTCTACTTCCATCTCAAAATTTCGTTCTTCTTCTTCAATTTCCTCGTCGTTTACTTCTTCTTCCTCGTCTGCTTCTTCTTCTACCTCCTCTTCTTCTTCGTCAGAATCTGACTCCAAGTTCGTGGTGGCATATGGAGTATTTGGATCCAACCCCAAATCTACTTCTTCTTCCGATTCGCTATCTTGGACAGGAATTGGTTCATACTCCTCACAGATTCTCTTCTCCACAATTATGTCCATTGCTATTTCACTTGCATCCACCTCAGAGAAGTTGACCATGGTCTTCACCATTTTCACAACATCTCCGTCATGCTTAATTCGCACTAGCCGAAACTTTCCTGAAGCAACAGGACATCTAAATAACAACTCTTCTATTTCTTCATTATCATCAAAAGAGATCTTCTCAACCACTTTTTGACATAACCGCTCATACGTTAACTTATTTGCGTGAAACTTCAGCCTCGCTTCACACCCTCCTTCATATTCAAAACCGGTAAGCCTATTTTGCTTACATTCTCCATCGTACAACACTCTTATGCGAACAGTTCGCAGAGACATTTTAGATCTCTACATAAGAAAATTATATATACGTTCAAACAAGTCGAATTAAAATTCTACCCCTAATTAATACAATTGCATCATTTTGACTTACGCGTTATACATTATCAATATTTAACAACACAAATCTTACCTAATTCACGAATTTAATAACAACAGTCCAAAAAATCATAACGAACAACCACCATTCTTAATCATTTATCAACTTTCACGTTTCAACAATATCAATAATTAAAAACACAAATCTTAGCTAATTCACGAATTTAATTACGACGGATCAACAAAATAAAACTAACAACATTTTTTCTTAATTAATTATCATTAACGATAATTAACTACATCAATATTTCCTAAATCACGAATTTAATAACGACAGTTCACCAAATCAAACTAACAAGAACCATTCTTAATCATTTGTCAAGTTGTAATAATCACCATTAACAATAATTAACTACACTAACAAAAATAACCACCGCTCAAAAATTCATAAACAAACTATATAACAAATACTCAATTACAATTAATTACCTCCTTGAAGCGTGAATTCGAAGCTTCAATCCGTGCACAAAATTAGCATTTGCCCTCTCTAAACCCGTTTTTTTTTAGTTTATCCCGTCTGTGAACTCGTTCTCTGAGAGTTTCTTGATATAGTCAAATTTCAACCAAAAAACGGGATTTTTTCCCGTTTATTGGTAGATAGAAAATCTCAGAATTCAATTCCGCCCGTGAATTCGAGATTTCGTGTCGGATTCCTGATAACCAAAAAACGGGATAAAATCCCGTTTCTTGGTCAGTTAAACGGGATTTTGCCCCGTTTGACCAAAAAACGGAATTTCAAACCGTTTGTTAGAAACGGTATGGAATCCCGTTTTTTGGTAAAAACGGGCTCGATTCCCATTTTTTGGACCATTAAACGGGATTTTATCCCGGCGGTCCACGCTGGACACCAAAATCGAATTTTGGTAAACAGTAACACCATTTTTTTGAATATGGATGAACAGTAACCCCTTTTAAAAAAAAAATCCCTACTCATCATCTCTTTTTATTTACACTAATATTTCCCATAAAAATATTATTGAATCAAAATAATCATCACCATTAAAGTAATCTTACTTATAGTAAAAATGTTAGTAACAACCACACTTATGATCTCATCGATTTTTTTTTACTTTAAATAATTTATTAACATATATTTAGTGATAAAATCCAACCAAAAAAACTTATAGATTGTACTAGCATTTTTATATTTTTAAAATGTGTAAAATTGAGATAATAAGAAAATATATTTTTTTGTATTTTTCTCGAAAGCACATACGTGGAGTCTGTCTCCAGCTACAGCCTGTGCCAACCCCGCTCATGGGCAACCTCGACCACGAGGATGGCTGCCAGGAGCTCCGCCTCGAAAGCAAAGCAGCTCGGTATATGCTGGCTGAAGCAGCCATGGACAAATCCCCTACAGGTCCGGAAGACTCCTATTGAGCGGACGTGGCCCGAAACGCCCACAAAGCTGCCATCCGTATTGCACTTGAGCCAGCCCGGAGGAGGGCATCGCCAAGTGACCTCGACGATGTGCAGTGCCCGGCCCGGCCTCAGCGCAATACGGAGGTTCCGGAGTAGAGTCTGCTCCCGCTGCGAGGAGAAGCACCGTCCCATGTCAAATATCACCATCTCGCTCACCATCCGACAGAATAGCACAATCAACGCATCCAGGCTCCGACGCTGGTCTCGAAAAATGCACGCATTGCGCTCCATCCACAAAAGCCAGCCTGCGGTCACCACAGCCACCCTCCACAATTGGCTCACCTGCGGGCTGAACTGTTGTCGCATCACCTCTACGATCATCTAATTGAGGCTCGAGAAAGCATTATTTTTGTCACTTGAATATAGGCAAAAAAAATAAGGGCAAATTATTTCATAGTCCCTGGTCTTAATCAAAGTCTTCTATCGGATCCCTTCTTTCTCATAAATGATTTAGCCGTCCCTGTATTTTGAAAAAATATTGGTCGCGGGTCCCTGGTTGACTTCCGTTCTTATTTTTTCATTTTTTTATCATGTGAAATGACTATTTTACTCTTCACAAAAAGACAAAAATGAGATAAAATTTGTCATTTTCTGAAGGGTAAAATAGTCATTTCACATGACAAAATTTTTTTAAAAAGAGGTTAATTTGGTCGGTGGGACCCAAGACAAACGTTTTTAAATAAAATAGGGATTGATTACTCATTTATGAGAAAGGAATGACCCGATAGGAGAATTATGTTAAGTCCAAGGACTAGAGGGTAATTTGCCCAAGAAATAATTGTGCAATTTGAATATAAAATGTATTTTTTTTTGTATTTATCGAAGAAAAAAAAACTCAATTTAATAAATTTGGAACACGAAGCCCAATTCACTTGATTGGTATAGACTGCCTTCAAAATTTACATCCACACCGACTGCATACAGGCTATGAGACGTATACTAACCCTCAAACCAATTACTAACCCAAACTCTCCCGCAAATAAAATGTTACTAAGGCAAGCACAAAAACAATAACCTGAAACTGATAACTGTCCATGTTCACACAATGTTCATGCGGCTCAATGGTAATGAATGACAAGCATGGGATCAAGAGAGGTGAGGCCATAAGAGGGCTCGATGGTAATGAACGACGCAATCCTCCATTTCATTTCGCCTACTCATTTTTCCCTTCCCTGGCTCCATTTTCTTTAAATTTCTCATAATTCGTTTGGCAGGTCCAGAAGCGAACCAAATGGCTATACTCTCCCAGCTTCATAATGGTAAGCCGGAAACATAGAAACTTGTGATTCTCAAAAAATCTGTTGGTTCTGCCAACCAAGCATTGGGCCCAACTGCCAACCATTTCGCTCCAAATGATGCAACACTACTACTGTGCAGCAGGGAGATCAACTGAAGCCGCCAGCTGCGCTAGCTCTTTCCCTCCAAGGTTGGATACAAGTTCAATGGAGATCGAGTGCTTAAGTACGTTGGAAAAACTATCATCTTCAAAATTGTATTTGGCTTTGAGGGTTCTAGCTTCAGCGGAAGCTGCTTCACCTTCTGCAAGGAGAAGATCAGCTTCCTCTGTGTCTCCCAACTCAAGAGCAGCAACTCTTTCTGTCGCAGCAGCGCCAGCAATTAAAAGCAACGCCTGGTATCTAGCCACGGCAACCTCCTTTTCCTTGGATACAATTTTCTGCTCAGTTTCCTGCAATTGGCTAGCAGTGGTTTCTACAGATTCTTCGAGCTTCTGCAGCTCTGCAGATGCATTTTCTAAGTCGCTAAGCAGGTTATCCTTTTCAAGATTCAAGGACTTCACCTCTGCAGCTACCCCTGCAGCTTCCTTGAAGTTCCTAGTGGTTGCTGCAACCCTTTTTTCTGCTTCTAGTTCTGGAATTCTTTTATCGATAAAGAATATCCTCTGGTTAAAGGATGATATATTTTGCTGGATGCTCGACTTTGTTGAAGACAGCTCCTGCATACAGTGAAAGTACAAGATTCAGCATAACGTGAAGGAACTATTTGTCTCTCCACAAAAGGGAACAGGTTTTCTCGATTCGGAGAACCCCGTGAAGAAAATGGAATGCATAATGTATCAGTTCAGAGGACATTCTCCTGACTTAAGTCACTACTGAGAAACCTAAACGTGGTACTAGATTACCAAATCACTCATGCAGAGTTCAAACCCAGTAGGGATATCAAGCACTGAGCATACATGATTTAGAATTGACGACTGTGAGAAGTAATAAGGGGGGAAGCAATCAGAACCTGTAGGGATGCTCTGGCAGCAGAAGCTTGTTGTTGAAGCGCCTGGACATCCTGAACAAGCTTCTCTTCAGTACGTGCAAGCCTAGCTTTATCTTCCATCGACTTTGAAATTGAAAGCTGAAGCCGTTTTCTAAGATCAACGACTTCCTCGTACAACCTGGCCTCCTCCTCAGAAGCCAGGGCCAGCTCCCTGAGCTTGGTGGCGTGGGCTTCTTCCTTGGCGTGGCGATCCTTGATTTCTTTCCTCCTGTTGGACAAGGCTTCACCTTGCAGGTGCACATCAGAGAGGGCAGCTTGCAAGCTTTCATACTTGGAGTCAATGCCTGATTGAATCTGATGGAATCCCGCGACCACCCCAGTGATCCTTTCCTCGATAGCCTCGATCTTGCCATCGTTTTCGGCAATCTCCTTCTCCTTGTTGCGGACGAGGGCGAGCAGTCGGTGGAGTTCTTCCGTGAGGGTGTCCTTCCTCCTGCACAGGGATTCTTTCTCCCTCTGATCGCTTTCAATGGCGTGGTCGATGGATTCAATCAGGGTAGACCGAGCTTGATCTACGACATGTGATTCAATGACCAACTCGATCTCGGTGGCGTGCAGGGATTCGGTGGAAGATAGCCACTCGCCCATCTCTACGGAGAGGAGATCCCGACAAGCATCAAGCACCACGGCCGCATTCTTCTCCGCGTCCTAGGAGAAGAAACGGTTGAGATATACAGAGACGGGGACATACACAAAGGTAAGGTAGATCGAGAGAGACGAGAGAGAGTGAGTGAGGAGAACCTGGGCGAAGAGGCGGAGGAGGGAGGCGGAGTCCTGCTCGGAGGCAATCTGGGAGAGGAGGGCCTGTAGCATCTGAGAGTCGACGGCGTCGCAGGCGGCCTGGGCGTCTCGGAGGGAGCGGAGGAGGGAGAGCCTGTCGGCGTCGGCGGAAGCGAGGGAGTCGCTGATGCGCTGGGCGGCGTCGAAGTCTTCGCGGTCGCAGGCGTCCTGGAGCTGGGACTCGAGGAGGCGGAGGCGGGCGGAGGAGGAGTCGAGGTCTGCGGCGGCTTTGCGACGGCGGCGGAGGGAATCCTTGCGGGAGGCGGAGACGGAGGCGGAGAAGTCCCTGGCGAGGTTGAGCTTGGCGGAGATGCGGGATCGGAGCAGCTCCAGCTGGTCCTCAACTAGGGAATCGGAGCAGTGGGAGGGGGAATCGGGATCTCTGGCGTAACCGACGCGGAGGGAGGCGGCTCTCTTCTTCTTTCTGGAGGAGGAAGGAGGAGGAGGAGGATCGGGAACTACGAGGGTGAGGTCGGAGAAGAGTTGCTCGTCCAGCTCGCCTTTTTCAACTTCATCTTCCTCCTTTTCCTTTTTCTTTTCATTTTCATTTTCCTTCTCCTTCTCCTTCTCCTTCTCCTCTTCCTTTTCCTTTTCCTCGTCCAGCTCTACCACCTCTTCTTCTTCTTCGTCTTCTTCGACTTGTTGGAGTTGTAGTTGTTGCTGTTGTTGTTCCTCTCCAGCAGCGAGTTGGGTATGGGTGAAGAGCACCATCCCCTCAAACAGAGAGTCCTCCTCCATTCCAACTCCTTAGTCCTTTCTTCTTCTTCTTCTTCTTCTTCCTCTTTAATCGCCCACTTCCCAACTCTCTTAATTGATAGGTACTTAATATTACGTAATACCCATTGGATTTGGTGTCACTCTGACTGATGGGGGCCTCGTACAGCAAGCCCACAATAGTTATGATGTCCATTATCGGCCCACTATTTTAACACGCGGCCTGTACCTTTCATTTTTTATGTTATTCTTTGAAAACTGTCGTCCCTTGTTTTCCAGCTGTATGTTTTTGTTTTTTTCTTTTTTAAGTTTAGATATTCTATGACAGTTGAAAAGGAATTTGACCATTTTAAAATTTCGACCATCTTATTCATTTATTAACTTGGTGAATGGATAAGATAAATAAAAAATTCTTGATTGCTTTGTTTTTTCAATTCCTTAAAAGAGTTAGAATTCTCTACAATGTTGTCGAGCAAATAAAAAATTAATCTTTATCAATCATTCCCCACAAAATCATTCCCTGCTAGATTGGGAGCTATTCTTTTGTTTAGAACTCGGGCACATCATCTCGCATGGGTTTAGATATTTCTTCCTTTTCTTGGAATCGTGCCCTTTGCTACCTTGACATATTTGATTGACATACGGGGCGGTTACCCGGTTACCCGTTAACATATCTATGATTTAACTCTTTTATATTTATATTGGAGAGTGTCTCACGTTATAAATTACTAAAGACACGAGTTAATTTATATGGTAAAAATATTTATTTGTTCATTACTTTAAAAATTTTGGTAATATATGAAATCGAAATCAATTATTTTGACTAGCTCATGGGCCTATATATTCATGTAGTGACATGGTAATAGAAAAAATTAAGTACAATGCCAGATTTGACGTTGCCTAATGTAACGATGGTACGAAAATGGCACGGTAGTGGGGTGATCTTATGGAATATTACATAAAAAATGTTTATTTGACGGTTGATCGTTTAGTGAGATTTGGACATTAATTACGATTGATCGTCCAAATGTAACTGAAGGAAAGAAAAATCTCTAAATTTTGTGGGTGGTTGTCCTTCCCATTTATTCGTCGTTTGAACAAATGTGTGACAACCATTTTATCCTCTTAGTCAATCTGGAACAATGATTTGTTTTTAGTTCCGGAAGATTAAAAGACATATTAACTAAAGTTCTAGGTGGTCGGAATGTAAAGTTGATGTAAAAATTGTGTTGTCCAAATTTGATGTAAAATTCTATAAATTACTACTACCTTCTTCATTATTTTTCACACCAAAATTTCTTATCTTTCAACACAATCTACATATTTTTCATTATGGCCGAGTCAATGTTGGAGATAGTAGATGAGCATTTCCGAGATGGGAAGCTCCGTGAAGCCTACGATATGTCCATTATGACATGGCATATGGACCCATACAATGAGAGGTTCAAACACTACCATGCCGCATTCCGCATCTTACTTGTTGTCGAAGATTACGATAAGATGCCCAACGCGTACAAGATTCTTGATCTCCCCAACTTCGCAAGTCCGGACACTTTTGCGCATGCTTTTTGCCATATTGGAAAGTTCGTCGCTCCCGAGAATATCAAATCAGCAATTACTGAGAAAGCGTACAAGTTAGTCGTGGACGCTTTCGAGCTCCTCTTAGATGATGATAAGAGAATGCGGTTGAACTTGTACATTAGTTTGGGATTAATGTAAGAACTAAGCAATTTATGTTTTTTTAAATGTAATGTAATATATTTCGATGTAATCAATTTCAGTTTTTAAATTTATGTAATTGTTTCCAAGTTCGCATGTAATACATTTTGAATTTTATAAAATTTCTATTTCGCAAAATGTGGCGCTTCGAAATTAAATTTACCATTTTTAAAATTACGCAAAAAAAATATTCGATTATGATACAGTTAGCTGAATTTAAAAAAAACTGAGCTGAGAAAAAAGCTGACGTGGCGCCCAGGGCGTGGCACTGTAGCAGGAACACCACTGTGGGCTGAAAACTGAGAGCAGTGACACGGTTGACGTGGCGCCCAGGGCACGCACTGTAGCCGGGACACCGCATAATGCGGATGGTCTTATAATCTCTCTCTCTGAAGTCGATTTAATTGCGAGCAATCATGACTTCGTGGATGCGAGACGTGCGGAACAAAACTACCTCCGTTTTTCACCTTCTCTGTTTTTTTGTCACAGCAAATCATTTTGCTCGATACATTTGTAATTTGTATCTATTTATTTTACTTTTAGTTACATTTTATCATTTTACTTGCGGTAGTGAGTGCACCATTCAATTATGGACTCAATGCAATTAACATGTGGATGTTGTTTGATAAAAAAGCGCATATTGATTAAGCATATCCTCTTTAAAAAAGAATAATAAATAAGCGTGTCCCAATATTATTGCAACTCGTGTTCGATTGAAATATAATTTGGAAATATCTAAGAAATATGGTTAGATATAATTTGGAAATTACTACAAAGTACATGAACTTAGGTGGTGCATGAGTTAGATAAGTTTTCGGCAGCTTCTGAACATAAAAACAAACGTGACAAGTTATGAAATTATGACGTAGCCAACATTTTGCACTTCGATAAGGTCTTTTGGAATTTTCTGAGAAGTTCCATTTCGTTTGGATGGCATTTTCTCTTAGAAATGCTCGAATTTATGCGTCATTTATAAGAAACTGCACAAAACAACGAGTGTTTTAAATTGTTTTTTTGAAAAGGGGACAAAAAAGTATAACTGTGTGTATATCTGATTATTGAATAATTTTTTAAAAAATTTACGCATAAAAAAGAGGACATAAATGCCTAATTAGTCTTTTTTCTGCAATAAAAAAAATAAATGAAAGAAAAAGAAAAAGTCATAGCAAAAGTAGAAAAATGACATGAAAAGATTAGATTGGGGTAGGATTGGCTGACATAAAAGACCCTAACATCTGACCATGATTTAACCTATCGGG
>SOPF01026965.1:0-24674 GCA_012979155.1 Hypericum perforatum
CGTGGACTCTGTGTGGGGCTTCAACCCAGGTAGCAGCAAGGTGAGTGTAACAAATTCGTCAAGGTTTTATTTTCCAAAATTTGTGCTTGGATTCGTCATTCGTCACTCTAATATGGCCACATCCAAAAAACAATTTGCAGGACGTAGGTTCAGAAAGGCAAAATGATCTCTTTGGAACTGATGATTATGGTTTACAACCAATCAGAACAGGATCGCCAACGGAGAGCAACTTTCAGAAGAAGAGTGTATTCTTTGAAGATTCTGTTCCGGGAACGCCAGCTTCCAGATACGGCAACTCTCCTAGATACAGTGAAGCAGGGGATCCCTACAACTTCTCTGGGTTTGATTCCTTCAATATGCATGAAGGCGGATTTTCTCCGAAAGGGCAAAAGCTTACAAGGTTTGATTCTGTAAGCAGCACCAAGGACTTTGGCCAAAGTGATGCATTCTCATCGTTCGATGACTCGGACCCATTCGGCTCCTCCGGACCCTTCCGTGTTTCATCGGACGATGGAACATCCAAAAAGGCATCTGAAAATTGGGGTTCTTCTTTCTAGTCACCGGAGTGCAACTTCTGTATTTGATTGTGTCATCCATCATATGCGGCCTACTTTGGCTGCTGCGGTTTTAGTTCTGGGTTGTTGTCACAGCATTATATTTGTATTCTTATAATTTTGTTGACATTTATCATATTTGTATTGTCTGATGCCATTATAACAAGAAAAATACGATTTTTTTGTATCAAAAGTTTCCGAAATGAATGTTTGAGAAAAATCAACCCTTTCTTTATTTATTTTTTTTTGGCGGGGAAGAAAAATCAACCCTTTCCATAACGAAAGAGAAGAAGAAACAAGAAGGCCCAGAACATATGACCTCACGGGCTTTGAGTTGGACCTGGTTTAATCTCGCCTGCTTTTCTTCTTCCAAATACACTACACCGACATTATTTATTTCTCCGTTTCAAAAAAAAAAAAAACATTATTTATTTCTCCTATATTATAACAAAATTTTCTGTTTTGCTCAATATTAATAAATAGTTTCTCAGTCGGGTTAGGAAATGACTGAGGTGCTACAGTCGATACTTATCAGAAGGCAATATAATTCCTTCTAAAAAATGCATATTATCTCTGCAATTATTGCTAGATTGCTTCTTCTTGATATTTTTTTGGAAAAATATTTATTTGAATACTCGGTGGTTTTGTGATTTTTTATTGAATATTATGCAGTTTAAAATTAATAATTTAGTCTTTAAACTTTATCAACAATTATTTAGACAGATCAAAAAAAAAAAATTGCTCGGCCAAACGCGCTAGTAACTATGTGATTTTTGATCTCACCGCATAATACTTTATGTTTGACATACTAATACAAAATTTTCAGATTGGTACAATTGTGCCACCAAATGTTTGTCAGAGCCTGAAAAATATCATAATAATTTTTTTTTAATTTTTTGATTCAATATTTTACATTTTTTTCGTATACACAATACAATTTACAATAGTTAAGGAATTGTCTACTGTTGAATGGTTTTTGTCAAGTTTAGACGAAGATGTAGCGGCCAGAAGAACCCACGAGATAGGCAACTTTGAATAGGATATGAAAATTTGAGTTAATTTTATTGGAACTAATATTATTTGATTTTGTGTATTTATGAAGATATTTGCAGAAAAAGCTAATTTTTGACGATGAAAATTGACTTAAAAATGGTGATTATGAGTTATAAAATTGTAGGTTTGAAAGAATTATTTTAAGTTCAAAGACTTATTTTTTTAGAACTGGATTAGACTTATTGAAACGATGTTAGACCCAAAAATCTGTTGAACTTTTATTTGGAGAAGTCAATATTCTAGAATTTTTTTTTCACTTTTAGATACTATTTGAATTTAAATTCATATGTCTATTTATATTGAGATTTTATGAGTTTTGTATTCTTAGGTGTTAGAAGACAAAAATAATATATGCCTTAGAAAGTACTTTGTGAAGTACTTTTCCTTGGTGTGTTGACTTCATGGAATACTTTTCCATGGGTTGGTGATTTCATGAAGTGCTTTTCTTTGGGTGGGTGACTTCATGAAGTGCTTTTCCTTCCTTGAGTGATCAAAATGGATACTTTGCCTCCTTGTAGTGGGGTGTCTCATTCATGTGACTTAAAGGAGGAAAGAGACAAATGCATGTGACTAAAGGAAGTGACTTCCATAAGTACTTTATCTCTCTTAAGTGACCAAACATAAATTGTGCCTTCAAAGAGGGAGGTGACGAGGGTGGTTTTTGTGCCAACAAACAAACACCCGTTGCAATAGTGAAAGTAGAGTATCGAACCACGAGGAACTAGTTTATACTACCTTTTTGGTTAGCTAGCTAGTCTATGTAGAAATTAATAAGAAGGATCTACCTAAATCTAAACCTACAAACGATTGATCATTTCTATGAGGGAGATTCTGTGTTCTGGGTCTGATTGGCGTACGCCAGGTATGGTTGGCGTATGCCAGGTATGGTTGGCGTATGCCAGGTCTCTCGTTTTGTCTTGGTTGGCGTACGCCAATAGGACTTGGCGTACGCCAGGTGTCGGGCAGAAGCAAAACTGTCTACTGGTTTTAACTAACTAAACTAAGATTTAGCAACTTAAAACACAAAAGTGAGTAAGGTGCACTTAAAACGAATGTAACCAACATGTTCAAGGAGTTTATTAAGTATGTGACATGGTCCGAGTGTTTCAAAGGCAACTAATCTACACTCTCGCGCTAGATTAGTCTAAATTGATCTTCAACTACGCTTAGAATGGCAAGATGTTCTCTCGACCCTAAAAGCCAACTTCACTTAGCTAAGGACCAACTATCCATATCACTCAGTGGACAACAAGTTACTAAGGAGGATTTCTCTTTACATAAAGCAACAAATCATCTGATTAACCTTTCTACTAATCCTATCTCCTCTCGGTCTCAATGATTAACTAAGTTCATAGTCAAGGTTACTCACAAAGATTTTATCACAGCCAATTAGTCTAAACCAATGCAAGGTTGCTATGACTTTGTCAAAACCAAAGTTGGTTATGTCAAAACTGATCTTACTTGGCCACTAGACTCTTGTCGAAACCAAAGCATGGTTACTAAGACTAATGATGATCATAACCTGAGTGAAACCATGATTAAGCCTTAAGTTCGTTAATCAAAACGTGTTCCTTATCATTTTTACTCCCTTAAACCGTGGCTACATGTTAGTTTGAAGGCACCCAACCCACAGAATTAACTACTCAAACATATTTACAAAGAACACAAGCATAAACAAGAACATACTTAAGCATAAATACATAAAGAAAGAGTTAAGGAGAAGGAAGCTTAATGATGTTCTTGAAGCTTTTCTTCCTCCTCCATCACGTTCCTCCCTCTTGGCAGAGAGTTTCTAACAATTTCGTGGCCTCTCCTCTCTACTCTCTGCCTAGTAGTCTTCTTGTTTGCTTATTACACACTTATTACATTACCAAAATCAAAAGTCAAAAGCAAAGGTAAGTTTAATGTTTAAAACTCTAATATCCTAACAACTACTCAAAGATGTCTCCCATACATGTCTGCCATCCTCACAGATGGTTAAACTCTGCATGCCTTGGCTCTCCCACATGTTTTCCACTTAAATGTGTAAGTGGCTGGCCTAATTCTGTCTCTGTCAGGGGTTGGCGTACGCCACTTGCCCCTGGCGTACGCCATGTTGAGGGAAATTCGTCGCCAGCTGCAATGGTGTCCGCCATTCTTGCGATTTGGACCTCTTAGACTCTGAATCTGAAGACGCCTATTAGAGACAAAGTTGTAGCCCTGGATGTCTTCTTTCCAACGCCACCTCATTCGTCTCATTTGGACGTCGGATGCAAAAGTTATCATCATATTAGTCATAAAAGGTCTAGCCTGGCGTACGCGAGCAACGACGTTGCTCATTTTTTAAGCATAGATGGCGTGCACCAGGCTCCATAGAATTGCCATTCTTGCCTTTGTATGCTCCTTTTTGGCTATTCCTTTGTGCATTTGGTCGAGCATCCTCTATTCTTCTCATATAAGCTCATAAACACAAGAAAGTACAATGAATAACAATAAACTCAACCAAAACACACAATGAACGAGAATTAACACTTTGACAACTAATAAGCAACTAAACCAACTATAAACACTAGAAAACTAATACAAAATAAACACAAGTAATGAGTGTTTTCGACACTCATCAGGAGTGGTGACTTCCATAAGCACTTTACCTCCCATAAGTGACCAAAAGGGAATTTTAGCCTCCTTGTGAGGGGTTTCATGCGCATGGCTCAAAGAAAGGGGGTTGTGACTTCCATAACCACTTTGCCTACCAAGGGTGACCAAAAGAACTATTTTACACCTTGCAAGGGGGGTTTATACGTGGCTTTTAAGGAAGGGAAAAGTGACTCCCCGAAGTGCTTTGCCTTCCGAGAGGACTAAAAGAGATATTTTACCTATCATAGGAGGTGCCTTCTTGAAGCATGGCCTTTGGAAGGGTGAGTTCACTTAGGCCTTTCTTACCTCGCCTAAGGGAGGTGATGAAGGCTTACCTCGCTCAAGGGAGGTGTCAAAAGCCTACCTTGCCTAAGGGAGGTGTCAAAAGTCTACCTCGCCTAAAGAAGGTATTTAGAGCTTACCTCGCCTAAGGGAGGTGTTTAGAGCCTATCTCACCTAAGGGAGGTGTGAAGAGCCTACCTTGCCTAAGGGAGGTGTTAATAGCTTACCTTGCCTAAAGGAGGTATTAGAGACTTACCTTGTCCAGGGAAGGTGTTAAAGGCTTACCTCGTCTAAGGAAGAGAAAATAGTGTATCTCACCTAAGTAAGGTGTTGAAGGCTTACCTCGCATAAGAGAGGAGTTAAAAGCTTGCCTTGCCAAGGAGAGGTGTTAAAGGCTTACCTCGCATAGAGGAGGTGTTAAAGGCTTACCTCACCTAGAGGAGGTGTTAAGAACTTAACTCGCCTAAGGGAGGCGTCAAGAGCTTGTTTCACCAAAAATGAGTGCTTTCAGTTAAAGAAGGCGCTAAGAGCTTAACTCGCCTAAAAGAGGTGTCAAGAGCTTATTTCACCCAAACTAGGTGCTTTCACCTTGGGAGGGTGCGAAGAGCTTTAAGGAGGCATAAGAGGCTTACTTTACCTTGAGGAGGCATAAAAAGCTTACTTTGCCTAAAGGAGGTTCAAAGAGCCTACTTGTATCAAGAAGGTGCAAAGAGCTAGGCAAGGTTCTAGGAGGGCTATGAGACTGTGTGTAGTCAAAGGAGATAACTCAGGCTTCGAATTAACTAAAATAGATAAGTCTCAAAAATTAAGCAATAAGGGTGGTTCTGGCACAAGATAAGGATAAGAATCAACAAAGATAGGCATCGGAAGAGTTCGAGTGCAAGGAGGAGACATAGTTCCAGTGCAAGGAGAAGGCAGGTCCGAGTACAAGGAGAAGACAGAGTCTTTTGCCTATATAAAGGACGTTCGAGGAAGGCATCAAGATCATCTAACAATTAACCATACAAATCATTTATCAAGCTTGAAGCTTCTATTTGTATCTTTGTTCTTAAGTCGGGCATTAACACTTAGTTAGTTGGCTGGATATTAGAGCCTGGTTAGAGAAGCTTAGCTTCGGTTAGATTATGGTGGTCGTTTGATCACTTGTTTTCATTGAAGCTGACCTTGAGATGAGCCTCCAAGCCATCAAGAGATCTCCTTAACACTCTTGTTACATTTTTCCCACAATATTAGGTTAACGATCATATTAAATTTGGATTTGAATGTTAGAGATCCTAAATTTTTTATAAAATAGGTCCTCCTCTTCTATTCTAAATTATTCTTTAGTTCACACTCTTGAGCTCTCTAATTTTTCCCTTTCCACATCATAGCATATCTCATTTGTTTCAAAATTTCAAGATTAGCAAATGTTCGAAATATGAACACTAGTGTTTATTATTGCCCAAGTGATAAGTATTGTACTTTGTAAGTTATCTTATCACTGAAGCATGACACTATAAGATGTGTAGTAAAAGTTTAAGGACATATGGTTAAACTGCAATTTTGTCAAAATTGAATTTGAAATCTTCACTTTAGAAAAGACGATATTCAGACTTTTACTCAAAATGTTGTTATAAGATATATATTATTCTAAACTTTTATATGTTTATCCTTTATATATATTCTTGTTAAACTCATGTTTCATTAATATTGTTTCAACACTATGTCCATGTTATCATTGTGATTAGAAAAGAGCAAATAGCCAAAACTGACCTCTCATTGGCATAGATCTATTGGACCTTGCTGACTTCTGTTCCTGCCAAAATTTTAGAAATCCTTCAACCTCATTCTCCTCACAAGGATTCTAGAGACCATGCTTCTTTATATATTCCAGTCTATTTTTGCTTGTCAATCGCGTCCTAAGATTTCTGTAAGGGAAAAATTGACGCGAGTATTCTATACTTTTACGTTTCATAATTTAATATCATTTGATTTTAAATTTTGTAAATCAATTCTTGTGATTCATGATCTTTTTTCTGGACACTTTGGGTAGCTAATATGCACACGAAGTTATCTATTTTCACCTGCCAATCGTGACATAGGATTTTTTGAATGTCACCGAGAACAAAGAGATGGACAGAAATGTGGGTTATCATGCATAAGACCATCCACAACAACGAGTTCCAAACAGAGATTTTCCAGCATTTTCTTTCGTTGACGTCAGGTCAAGAGTTCTAGCTTCAGTTTTCTCTCAGAGCAGTGAGCCCACTAGAGTAACTCCATATCCTTCACCTCAGCTCATTTTTTTTAAATATAGTCATTGTAGCGTTAAAAGTAATTCTGAACCAATCAAAATTATATTCCATGATTACTTAAAAATTATATTAAAATAAAATAAGAGTAAAATACTCTAAAATTACATTAAAATAAAATAAGTACAATAAACTAAAATTATATTAAAATAAAATACCAGTACATTAACCAATGGTGCTGTTGATTATGACTTCCTTAAGCGCTATTTCGCAAGGGGTTAAGTCATTTCCACGATCGGCCAAGAATTTCAACAATTTTTTATCTTCATAGTGCTCTACGATGGCCATAAAGAATTCTATTTCATCATTCACTTTTTAGTAGTAGGTTTGCAAAAGTTCATCCTCTTCAAGCTTTGTATCATTGCTTCGAGTGACATTTTTCTTTCCTTTGGATGATCTTTATTTTTTGGCAGCCTCCGCTAGGTGGAAACAACATTATCAATTATTCTTATTAAGTATTTCAAATACTTACCCCTTATTATTCTATCTTAGGTTCTCAAAGATCTTAGTTTGCCTTGAGTTTCTGGAGTGTGTGGTGTATGCCTATCCCATTTCCTTCATCAAGGGTTACTCTTCTGGCGTCTTTAGATCAAGCAATTCTTTTCCTCTTGTATAGATGCTCTATAGTAGGTTTTAGAGACTAGATCTCAGTCTATGTGTGTGAGAACTTGTTGTATCATATGGTACTTGTTCAAACCCTTGATGATGGTTTTTATACCAACTATGAATATCTTACCTAGTTGGAAACTTTTACTCTTAAATTATAAAATTACCCCCAATATTTCTCTTAAATAGCCCCAAAAATAGTTTGACCCCCTTACTTTGACATTCTAATTCCCGCCCCCAAATCACAAGATTCCCAATCTAAGAACCCTGACTCTAAAATTCCCAATTCATAAAGTTAGGCCTAATTCTCCACGGATAATGAAGGGCCTGGTTCACCACCATTGAGTTCTTCTATCCTGTGTCGAGCTTGTTCCTTTTTTCAAGTCCCTCGTTGTGGTACTATTCATGTACATCCCCACCTAGAAGTATGACAAGAGACAGCGATGAGCACAAGGCAAGTGATGCGTATGAGGCTCAACCGATATGAATTCTCTATATACCAGAGTGGGAGGACAACTCTGCTTTTGGGGGAGTGCCATCTTGGGTTTCTAATTTACCCACTTTGAGTGAGTTAAGCTCAGAGAGTGCTTCATTTTGAGCTTTTAATTTATTAATTTATTAATCATAAGTACTTTATCCTTGTTGTTGACTAGGTTATCAAACTTCAAAGAAAGTGCCTCATTTTGAGCTTTTAATTTACTTATATGATTCAAAGCATGCACTATTTTTCTCGAATCTCATAGAGTCGGCCTATATGCTCGCTTACCTGCATTAACTTCAACCATAGTTTTTGATAATTGAGCTACTTTATAAAAAAAATTTGCTCATGAACACTCCATGTTGAGGAAAGACTTTTTGTAAAGACCTGAACTACTTCCAAACATCATATATATTTTCTCCCTCACGCTGGCACAATATGTTGATGTTTTGGAAGAGTGGTGCAAATTTGGCCATTGAGAAGTACTTCTGGAGTAACACTTCAGTCATGGTAGGCCAACTTGTGAATGGTTTACCTTTTAGGTTCTCATACCAGTCACAGACTTTCTCTCTCAAGAAAAAAGATAATAGACAATGTTTTATTACTTTAGGGGCTCACCTTCTAAGTTTTCCTTAGAATCTCATGATCATGATTACATCCTCAAATCATTTCAGATAGGCTTGAGGATTTTTTCAAGGTAACCTACTGAACAACATATATGACTTCAATATTTGGATAACTCCTAAGAAAACATAAAAGGTAGAGGCATCCTTACGTTGTAGCTTATCACCATCGGTATTTTTGCCCTATGTCAGAATAGATGATTCTAACAGGGACATTCATCATAGGGTGACAACCTCAACAAGAGCATTGTTAGTTCTACCTTGTTGATTCCTCTCCATTTATCTGTATTGATTTCTCATATTTTGCCTAAGTGACCTTTCGACATCTCCTATGTTGACTTCAAATACAATATCTAAGTTAAAGTCTCATTCTTCACTATGAAGTTTTAGCATACACTAGAGATACTTGCAAAATATTACACATAAAATCTGTATTAACTACTTCCAAATTTATGTGCTAATATTTAGTTCTGTATCGACGACGCCAATTTGATATACAACAAATTGATGAACAATCTAATGCAATCAAATAGTATAGTAGCTAGTAAAGTTCGTAATTGAAGATAAGAACATAAAATCTAAATAATCAATCTTACATAGCAAATGTAACATTATTTTTATGAAAGAGTTATGGTTGTAACAAAAGTTAAAACAAAGACAATAATGTAACGAAAAGAGTTATAAGTGAATAGAGATAAAATAATGTGAATTAACTACAAGATTATGATTCTTATGAAGTCGTAACTAGTTCTTGGGGTATTCTAATGCATATATCTAAACTGTTGCTCATTAGATTGACAAAATAAAGATAGCAAAAACTTAAGTTACTAATTAATACTTTTGCTCATTAACAAAACTTAGACCACAACTATGTCATTATGACAATTCCTCCTAACAGGTTACTCTTATGATATTAAGATGTCTAATTAGTACCTAAGAATATGCTAATTGATTCTTCCATCAATTCAAGTACTATCAATCTACTCTCATCAATTATAAGCATGACCTAGGTGTTCAAGATAGGCTAAACATTAAGAACATTAATTAATAACTACTATGTAAGATATTTGAATCATGATCTAACATAGATAATCAATCACATAATTAGGACATTGCACTCACAAGAGGGATACTTACTACACATATTCACTAAGCACAAGATCATAATTAAAAATATAATAAAAGATAGAGAAAGAAAAGTTTGATCTTCAATTAATAATCTTCAAACTCATAGGAAGAAGTCTCTAAGCGGGTGAAAATTTATGCCTCAATCTAATGACTAATGGCCCTTGTACAACCAATTCTCTAACTAGATAACAGGAAAATCTAGAAGAGATTGTTCCTGATTAAAACTCCTAAAAGCCAAAAAAGTGACCTAAAATAAGAAAAATATCAAAATATAATATTGTAAAGCAAAAATAGAGGCCAAGAGTCATCCAAGTCTAGAATAGGCTTAAAACCATCAAAATAAGAAGAGTTGAGATTGCTTAGATTAGCCACTGACGTCTTCCAAGGGCTTGGCATGTGCCAAGCTTTGCCTCTGTACCTGAAAGGAAGGTTTTACACCCTACTGGCAATATAGAGTAAGTAAGGAAATGTCATCCCACAAGGACTAAGTTCTAGGCCGCAAACTCAACTTCACCACTAGTCTAGGACTAAAAGAGAAGATTTTGTCGATTTCAAACACACGATTTATTACTCGAAGTAAAAGTACAATAAAAGTAGATGATGATTTAACAATTAAAATAAGAGTAGGCAAGGTACCTAAAACAACCTAAATAACAAAATGATTCAAGGGGGATCACTAAGTTCGTGTTATGATCCAAGTGTTTCTAAGGCAATTAATCTACGCTCTTGCAATAAATTAATCTAAAGTGATCATTAATTTACACCCCACTTGCAATATAGAGTAAGTAAGGGAATGTCGTCCCACAAGGACTAAGTTCTAGGCTGCGAACTCAACTTCACCATTAGTTTAGGACTAAAAGAGGAGATTTCATTGATTCCAAACACACGATCTGTTACTCGAAGTAAAACTACAACAAAACTAGATGATGATTTAACAATTAAAATAAGAGTAGGCAAGGTACCTAAAACAACCTAAATAACAAAATGATTCAAGGGGGATCACTAAGTTCGTGTTATAATCCAAGTGTTTCTAAGGCAACTAATCTATGCTCATGCAATAAATTAATCTAAAGTGATCATTAACTAGGCATAGATGAATTAAATGCGCTCTCGCCATAAAATAGCCACCTAACCTATCTAACAACTAAATATAATCTCCACTCTAAGGACAACCAATCACCTAATGAGATCTCTCATCAAAAGACAACTAGTCACTAGTCAAAAGGTCCATTAATCCTAACCCCTCTTGGCGATTAGCATCAAACATAATCATGGTCTAGGTGATCAATCAAGACCAAGCATTAAGCTCATTAACTAGAACATAATCCTAAGCATATAACTCCCCCCTAAACCAATAGCTAAATAAGTGTCCTTAAGGCACCAAACCCACAAAGTAACTACTCATATATATCAACAAAATAACTTAACATATTCATTAAACTAAGCAAGAAAAGAATGAATAAAAGAGAGAGTTAATCACCGCATGTATGGTCTGGCAGATAGGGGGTCACTCCTTAAGCATGAGGTGGGAGGTTCGAGTGCCCAAAAAGCCCCTCCAAAAACCAGAACTGTGGAAACAATTTCTCCCACAATTTACCTACCCAAAAAAAGAGAGTAAGGAAAAGCTTAAGAAGATCTTTAAGCTTCCTCAAATCCTTCCTTAAGTTCTTCAAGTTCTTACAAAGTTCTATCCAAAAGTTCTCTCCAAAGTTCTCTCCAAGGTTAGCTAAAATATCTTCATAAGTAAAAATGAGTTTTTCCAAAATATCTAAGTTATCTTCTAAGAGAAGCTAAACAAAGGCTTAACACAAGATTTTTCCCTCCAAAATAAGTCATCCACGAATTGACAAGGAAAGCCCATAATGGGCCCAAAACAAGTCTTCAAATTCGACCCACTTGTGCTGAATTCTCGCCAGATTTGGTCTACAACATTAAACCTGACTTTTCTCCCTATTGAACTCAGAATTTGACGAAGCCCATTAGAATCGAAGTTGTAGCCCCGGATGTCTTCTTTCCAGCCATCTCACTCGCCTCCATTGGACTTAGGATAAGAAAGTTACCGGCTTTTGAGTCGCAAGAGGTACATCTCGTCCACGTCTTTGAGACCCCAATTTCACGTCCTTCCTCCAGACAACTCTGGTCGCACACAATGATCTGCAAGGGTATCCATGTTCTCTATTTAGCAGACCAAACTTTCTAAAACAACAAAAACTTAATAAAAACCAAAAGACATCACGAGAATAGTCAATGCACGATATATGAACAATAACCATGCATATAAAACCAAGAACACTAGAAACAAAGACCAAATGAATCTAAAAACATACACAAAAGATGAGTGTTTTCACACTCATCAGTACCCTTTTGCATGCGAAAGGGTTCTAATAAGACATTTGTGAGCCTATAACATTTTCATACTTTTTATTATCGACATTCTTAATCTCCAAATTTGACCTCGATAGACAAAAATGTAGATCTCTCTTCAAGATTTTCAATGGTATCTCATGTGAGAAAATTCAAAGCTCTAACAGAGAGTTATGGCTCCCCACTGTTAGTTGCTCTAAATACCTATAAAGACAAATAAAAGATTGGTAGACATCCATTTATTTACTCAAATACATATAATTGACATGAGACTAATATACATACAATTAAAATGTAATTAAATATGAAAAAACATATACAAAATAAATGATAAAAATATAAGTATTTGCATACTCATCATATAAAGAGTTCCATTTTGTTATTGGGGATTGCGACCATAATGTAGAGTACGAGGGAGCCAATAAGGGGCCACTATAACGAATCTTACTTAGTTCAACCTAAACCACGATCCCAACAACCAATTATCCTAGTATGGGGTCTCCCTCATCTTTGACATCTAATGATGTTGCTCCTTATTCTCTTTTGCCAAATGCCTCTCCAGAAGCTTCTCCATAATGTTGGGTAATTGTGAAGGAACAAACACTAGTGGATGCGAAGAAAGAAATTTGACATTTTACTAGATCTTGCCACTTCTCTAAGTGGAACCAATGAGGCTAATTATAGTTCTTCTCAATTTTGGGAATTTTTAGGCTCAATCGAGGATTTAGGACTACGATTTTTCTTGATAGCTTTCTTATTTTAGTGCATTTGTTAAGTTTTATTTGGATTAATTGAATTGGTACTCTTTACTATGTTCTTAAATTTTGGTTACTTTAATCTTGTGTTTAAGTTAATTTTTTTAATTTGTGTTTTTTTACTAAGGTTGAAGAAAGAAAAAATTTGTTAAAAAATTACAAGAGAGGGCATTCGGTCCTTTCAAGTGGTCTTGGCTTGATAAATTTAAATTTTTCAACAAAACATGACCAAAAGGACCTAGTTGTACAATAAAACCAATTGTAGGGATATCGCCATGTATTTTCAAAATATGGATAATCTAAAAATTGTAAAATCATAAACGAGGAACTAAAACATTATTACCCTTAAAATAAATAAATAAAGAGATATGTACTATATTGAAATGAAATATGTTACAAGTTAAAGGGAGTGAGCTTCAGGTAAAATAAGAAAGAAAAATTAACAAAATATGAGGGAAAAAAGAGAGTTAGACAACTCAAAGTAATGGATGGTGATGCTATTTTTTTATGAAATCAACCTACTTAAAGGTATGCCCATTGATTTAAGACACGTGTGGACCGTGTCTTAAGAACTATTTTACTAGTATGTGTAGTTCTTTAAGATTATACAAATATTTTCAAATGTTCATTTTCTTCCGAGTTTAAATAAAAATAAGTAAATAACTAGCAAAATCAAAGAATAGTTACTCAAAATCAAAAAATAGAATAACATGTTTTATCAAAATAGTTCTATCCTTGATTGTTATATCTCACAAATAAAAGAAAAATATCTTATATAGTTAACATCTAAATGGAAAAATTATAAACATTTAAATAATTTAATTGTATAAAAAATAATTTATTTTATGAAAAAAAAATTAGAATACTATGAATTGAAAATAAATCATGAAGATTACTAAATATAAAACATAATGAACATTTTTTCGAGTATTATAATTTTGTAACATCTCATATTAATCACATAAATTATTTATGCCCATTAAAACATCTTTTGAATTATCATTTTACTCATACCTAATTACTCTTTTTTCAACAATCCCCCACTATTTTAAATATTTTCCAATGATATACATAGTAAAAAAATTTGAAATATTTTTTTGAGTAGATATAGAGATTGAAATGCTATGAATCACACTTAGACTTCTAGAGAAATTAAGCAAGTATCGTGATGAAGTTATCTTAACTTTTATGAATCATGATCACTATTTTTGTATACCTTGTAAATCATACTCCACCATTGCAATTCTCGTCATTTGCAATGCTTTTCTCTAAATTAACAATGCATGCAACTTGGTAGTTCCTGAGTGTTCGAGAGATTAACCCACAATCTCATACGAGTAGTTCCACTTAACACTCATATAGGTGACTCGTCAAATATATATTATAATTTATACACCACCATTTAAGTTAATTCAAAATTAATTTTAATATTTTATAAATTTATTCAAAAGCATATTCGAGTTTAATATAATTAGTAGCAAGACTAGGGGCATATGATAGTAGATAGTCTTACAATACATATCCACGAGAACTTAGCTTAGTAGGTAGTTCCTACCCACTCTTCCCAAACCAAGGCCCAAATTATTGAATATTTCAAAAAAAATCACAAAAGTTAGCTTAGTAGGTTGCTAGTAGGTAGGTCTTACCCACTCTTCCCAAAACCAAGGCCCAGATTATTGAATATTCCAAAAAAAAATACAACTTAGCTTAGTAGGTTCCTAGTAGGTAGGTCCTACCAACTCTTCCCAAACCAAAGCCCAAATTATTGAATATTCTAAAAAAAACCAAAAGCCCAATAACTCTTACCTCCATATTAGGTTATTTACTTTTTGCATTTGACACTCTACTCCATACTTGGTGCAACACATGTTGAAAAAAACTTGTCATAATTGCATCAGTAATGATCATCTAAAGTTCTTGATGTGAGCATGCCTACGTCCAAGCTACAAGACTCACATCAAGTGCAAGTGCCAATAGGACTTATGACGCATGCAAAAGCGAGGAGGCTTCATGCTGATTTTAGTGGACTAATTCAAGAAGTCCAAGTATGTGAATACAAGTCCAAGGACATGCATGAGGCCTATGCAAAGTCCATGCACGTGATAAAAGCTATTTTGGAAGGCACGTCAATTTTGCCAACTTTGGAAGCAATTCAGACGCATAATCTGACCTAATTTGGACATGGACTTCAACAAGATTCTAGTCTATTTAGTTAGTTTATTTCATCCTTATTTAGTTGAATAAAGAGGCCAGATTCTCCTTATCTTGAGGATCAAGTTTTGGCCAGATTAGGAGGGCTTTAGAACCAGATTGTTCTTTAGCTTATTTAGGCGATTGTTTTAGTTTGTTTAGGAGTTTTACTATTTAGGAAGATTTGTGAACTTCTAGCCTATAAATACGGCTTAGGACGTGCATTTTTAACAGATAATACATTCGAATTCAATTCTGAAATAAAGGCTCTTGACTTAGTGACTTTTGTTATCTCAGCTTGTTCTTGCCTAAGCTAGTGCGACGTTTTGCTCTATTTTCACTTATCAAACGAGTTTTCCATCCTCATTTATGGTGTGATTTGACTTGACTTGAAGTTCTCAGATTGTTTGTAGCTCGGGTTAAGGCTCTTTTGCCGATGTTCTTGCTGGTTCAGTTAGTGGGTTGAAAGTTACTCCATTCTAGACAACAATAGATCCGTGCAATTCATGTTTCTCCTGCCGAGATCACATCAATTGGTATCAGAGCTAAGGCTTGTTGTTTAGACCATTCCATCCTTATTATTTTGTGCATTTTGTGCTCAGCTTGTTGCTTATCAATCGGCTGGCCTATCCGTTAGTTGTTGTGTGCGTTAGTTTGTGACTTTGTTGTGCCTAGTAGTGATTTCGTTTTGTGTTTAGTTAGTGTCTAGTTTTGTGTTTAGAATTAGTAATTTAGGCTATGTTTTTGATCAAGAAAAGAAAAGAACAAAAAAGAGAGAGTAAAACAGAAAAAAGAAACAAAAAAACAGAGGGAAAAAGAAAGAAAGAAATGAAACAGGAAAGAAAGAAAAGAGCAAAGCCTAAAGAGGAACGCAAGAACCAAAAGGGGACGCATGACTAATCAGGCACTCGCAAGAAACAAAAGAGAAAGTGCAGAAACCAAAAGGAGACGCGCAGCCTAAAGAGTGCAACTAATTCAGAAAGAAAAAAAAGGAAGACACGCACAAAAGAGGAAGCATCCGCATGAAGAACTAAAGAGGAAGTTGCAAGAAAAGGAAGCAGAACTAAAGAGGAAAAGAAGGAACGCAAGGACCAAAGAGGAAGTAAGCAACCTGGTCCGTGCGGGACTAAAGAAAAAAACCCGTACAACGCAAGGAACTTCGCAAGAGTCAAGAAAAATCATTTGATTTGTGAAAAGAATAGTTTGAGCAAGACTCAACTAGCTTTAATAAGAACTTGCAAGAGTTACCACGAGAGGAAAGAGGCAAGAGTTGTGAGTTCATTAGAGAGAAAAGCCAAATCATTGAGTTAAACATGAGTGGACTTGAGTGAACTTGCATAGAGAGCAAACACGCAAGGGAGTGCACTTGTGAGGCCATTATTTTCTAAAAAAATTTCTTTCTTGCAGCACCATGTCTCAAGCAATCGAAGGTGATAAACAACAAATAATGGCTGAAGTAGATTTTAAGGCGTATACGGAAGCCATAATGGGGAAATTCCACTGCTTGATGTGAGAAGAATTTGAACAAAGACTCGAACCATTGCAAGCACACATAGAGGCACTAGAGAGTTCTTGCACCAACTTACAACTAAGGAGAGGAGTTCAAGCACCACAGAGGAATGTGCCTTTGGGTGGTGCAATT
This sequence comes from Hypericum perforatum, assembly GCA_012979155.1. Lineage (NCBI taxonomy): Eukaryota > Viridiplantae > Streptophyta > Magnoliopsida > Malpighiales > Hypericaceae > Hypericum > Hypericum perforatum. Next base: position 16,583 of record SOPF01026965.1, read on the forward strand.
GGAGGGCAAGTTTGTGCACCAAGGAGGTTGGCACCTGATGAGTGTCAAAAACACTCATTATTTGTGTACATTTCATAGTAGGTTCTTAGTGTTTTTAGATTGTTTTAATGAGTTCTAGTTGTCTTTGTCTTAGCTTTCGTTCATTGTGATTTTGAGTTATGTTTGTCATTTCTCATTGTGTTTTGTTGTTTTAGGAGCCTATTTGAGGACTAGAAAAGGATGCTCGACCAAATGCATGAAGGCATGGACAAAAAGGAGCATACAAAGGCAAGAATGACAAATCTGTAGAGCATGGCGCACGCCAATGAAGAACGGCGCACGCCATTGTTCTTAAAACTTGAAGATTGGCGCGCGCCATAGGTGCGATTGGCGCGCCAAGACAGACCTCTTCCTACTCAAATGATGATAACTTTTGCATACGACGTCCAAATGAGATGAGGTTGGTGGCGTTGGAAAGAAGACATCATGGGCTACAACTTTGTGTCTAATAAGCGTCTTCAAATTCGGAGTCTAAGAGGTCCAAATCTCAAGAATGGTGTATACCTTTGCAGCTGACGACGAGTTTCCCTCGACACCATTGGCGCGCGCCAGAGGCACGATTGGCGCGCGCCAACGACAGACAGTGACTGATATTTGGTCATCCCACTTGCTCAATTGAATGGCAAACACTTGGGGGGCCTAGGCACTCGGGTTTTTGGCCTTTGGAGAGGATGGCAGACACATTTGGGGGACAATAGAGGGTAGTTGTTAGGATAATTTGGTTATTAAACATTAAACTTACCTTTTGACCTTGGTTTTGTAATAACTTAGTTATTGCCTAAGTAAGAAAAAAGAGACTTGGACAGAGAGGAGAACCACGAAAATGTGATACTCTCTGGTTATGTACATGGGGAGAAGGAAGAAAGCTTGAAGAACATCAATAAGCTTTCTTCTCCCTTAACTCTTCCTTTTGTTCATATTTATGCTTAAGTATTTTCTTGTTTATGTTGTTGTTCTTTGTAAATATGTTTAAGTAGTTTGTCTGTGGGTTTGGTGCCTTGAAACTAGCATGTAATCAACTAATTTGAGGGGTTAAACATGCATAGATTTATGTTCTAGTTAATGAACTTAAGGCTTAATTATGGTTTTACTCAGATTATGATCATCATTAGTCTTAGAAACCATGCTTGATTTCGACAAGAGTCTAGTGACCAAGTAAGTTCGGTTTTGACACAACCAACTTTGGTTTTGACAAAGTCATAGCAACCATGCATCGGTTTAGACTAATTGGCTGTGATAAAATCTTTGTTAGTAACCTTGATTATGAACTTAGTTAAAACTTGAGACCGAAAGGAGATGGAATTAATGTAAAGATTAACTAGATGACTAATTGCTTAATGAAAGAGAAATCTACTTAGGTAATAAGTTGTCCACTGAGTGATACTTACAGTTTGTTCTTAGCTTGGTTTGGATCGATTAGAGGGGTCGAAAGAACATCTAGTTGGTCTAAGTTTTGCTAGAGTTCAATTTAGACAAATCTAGCGCGAAAGTGTAGATTTGTTGCTCATGAAACACTCGGATCATAATACAAACATAATAAACCCCCTGAGTTGTTTGATTACATAAGTTTCAATGGTATCGAACTCACTCTTGTTCAAATTTGGTAAATCAGATTGTAGTTTTGTATTTTGAAGTTCATAGACTTTTCACTTGCTTAAATCTTTAGATTCGAATTATAGAGGTTTGTTCGAGTTACCAATCAACCAAACATCATAATATACTCCTAAACAAGTTTATAAACCAAGTACGAGGCCTAAAAACTCAATTCCCTGAGGATCGACATAACCGGACTTGCCCAGTGCTATCGCTGGTGATATTGGCGCACACTATAAGGTATTGGCGCGCACCAGTGTGCTTGAGTGAAGAACATTGGCGCACGCCATAGAAGATTGGCGCACGCCAGAGGTGCCCTGAGTTAGGAAAATGCACGAGCGCACGAGGCAAACTTTATTTGACACGAGTGGCGCGCGCCAGAGGTGCTATTAGCGCACGCCATAGATGGACAGGGAGCAATAAACACACGCAAATCATCAGCACGCCTCGGATCGAGTTCCGATACGTAACAGCACCTATAGGTGGCACGAGTCAAGAAGATTCTGATTCTTTTTATGAGGAAGACATAGGTTCTACAAGGGGTCCTAAGAGAATAAGGAATGCTCGTCCCGTTATAGAAGCAAGAAGGAGAGGAGATGACAAGTTGGGAAGCATTAAACTTAAAATTTCTTCTTTTGCAGGATGATCTGATTCGGAGGCATACCTTGAATGGGAAAGGAAGATTGAGTTTGTTTTTTATTGTCATGAATGTTCCAAAGCTAAAATGGTAAAACTTGCTGTGACTGAATTCACGGATTATACTTTAACGTGATGGGATCAACTTATGACAAGCAGGAGGCGTAATAGAGAGTACACCATTAGAACATGGGAGGAGATGAAGGTAGTCATGAGGAAGTGTTTTGTTCCTAGCCACTATTACCAAGAGCTACAGAAGAAGCTACAAAGACTAAGGCAAGGAAGCATGAGTGTGGAAGACTACTACAAGCAGATGGAGATGGCCATGATAAGAGTTGATGTTGAGAAAGATAGAGAAGCTACCATGGCAAGATTTCTGAATGGACTCAATTCTGAGATCCAAGACAAAGTAGAGTTACATCACTATGTGGAGTTGGTGGACATAGTGCATATGGCCACCAAGATTGAGAAGTAACTAAAGAAGGGGGGAAGAATGTAACCTAAAGCAAGCTCAACTTGGAAGTCAAACTATCCAAAGAAGTTTGAGCCAACGACATCCAAAGAGGAGCACAAGGCCGAAGGTTCCAATGCAAACCCATAAAAGAAGGTGGAAACCCCTCAAGCAAGAAACCATGATATCAAGTATCTCAAGTGTCAAGGGTACAGGCACATCTCGAGCCAATGTCCTAACAAGCAAGTTATGGTGATTATGGAGAGTGGAGAGATCGTGACTAAAGGAGAAGACTCGGAGTATGATAGCATGCCATCATTGGAGGACATATCTAAAGAAGAAGTCCGAGTCAATGAAGGCCTTACTCTCGTAGCAAGAAGATCCTTGAATGTGCAAGCTAAAGAAGATGATGATATGGCATTAAGAGAGAACATCTTTCATATAAGGTGTTACATCAAGGACAAAGTTTGTAGTGTGATCATTGATGGAGGTAGTTGCACTAATGTGGCAAGCACTACCATGGTTGAGAAGTTAAGACTGATCACAACCAAGCACCCTAAACCCTATAAGTTGCAATGGCTAAATGATAGTGGAGAAGTTAGGGTGGAGAAGCAAGTACTAGTGGCATTTCACATTGGCAAGTATGAAGATGAGGTGTTGTGCGATATTGTGCCAATACAAGCTAGTCACCTACTGTTGGGAAGGTCGTGGCAATTTGATAGAAGGGCGACACATGATGGCCACACCAACAAGTACACTTTCACTCACAAGAAGCGTGTGTTCACTTTAGCACCTTTGACATCATCACAAGTTTGTGAAGATCAAATAAAATTGCAAAAAGAAATTGATGAAAGAAAGAAAAGTGAGCAAAAGAAATGAGTGGAGAGGAGAGAAGAAGTGAAAAAATAGAATGTTAAAATGGCCAAAAGAGAGGTTGCAATTGAGAGATCAAAAGAAGTCACAAAAACAGAAATAGTTTCGGCCAGAGAGAAAAGACGAGTGGAAAAGAAACTATTATGTAGGAGCAAGTGAGATCAAACAAGCTTGTTATGAGAGAAAGTCTATGATCTTACTTCGGTATTGTGAGATACTTTTGATCACTAACGAACTTGAGCAAGACTTGCCACGTATAGTCGTTTCTCTTTTGCAGGACTATGAAGATGTGTTCCCCAATGAGTTACTACCAGGTTTGCCACCAATAAGGAGAATTGAGCATCAAATTGACTTTATCTCGGAAGCTACAATACCAAATTGTCCAGCATATAGGAGGAACCTGGAAGAAACAAAAGAGATTGAGAAGAAAGTCAATGAGCTTTTGGAAAAACGGTATGTGTAAGAGAGCATGAGTCTATTTGTTATTCCAGTCCTACTTGTGCCCAAGAAGGATAGATCATGGAGAATGTGTGTTGATTATCGTGCAGTCAACAACATTATAGTGAAGTATCATCACCCTATTCCTCATTAGATGACATGTTAGATGAATTGCATGGAGCTTGCTTGCTTTCTAAAATGGATCTAAAAAGTGGTTATCATCAAATTCGCATGAAAGAAGGTGATGAATGGAAAACATAATTTAAAACTAAATATGGGTTGTATGAGTGGATGGTCATGCCATTTGGTTTGTCTAATGTACCTAGCACATTCATGCCACTCATAAACCATGTTTTGAGACCATTCATTGGTAGATTTGTGGTCATCTATTTTGATGATATACTCGTTTATAGCAAAAGCTTGGAGGATCATGTGGAACATTTGAAATCTGTTTTAGATACACTTAGGGATGATTAATTGTATGCTAACTTGAAGAAGTGCACCTTTTGTACGGATAAACTTGTATTCTTGGGTTTTGTTGTTAGAGCTAATGGAATAGAGATTGATGAAGAAAAGATCCAAGCTATACAAGAATGGCCAAGTCCTTCAAGTGTTGCAAATGTTAGAAGCTTTTATGGACTAGCTAGCTTCTATAGAAGATTTGTGAAAGATTTTAGTAGCATAGCTGCACCAATCACTGAAGTTATCAAGAAGAACGTGGGATTTACTTAGGGTGAAGCACAAGAGAAGGCATTCCAATCACTTAAAGGGAAGTTGACTAATGCACCCTTGTTAGCTTTACCAAATTTCTCTAAGACTTTTGAAATTAAGTGCAATGCTTCTGGTATAGGAATTGGAGCTGTCCTTATGCAAGAAGGAAGATATATTACATACTTTAGTGAGAAGCTAAGTGGAGCAACCTTGAACTACCCGACTTATGACAAGGAGTTGTACGTGTTAGTTCGAGCTTTGGAGACATGGCAGCATTACTTGTGGCCCAAGGAGTTCATGATTTATTCTAATCATGAGTCATTAAAGCATTTGAAGAGAGAACACAAGCTGAATAAGAGGCATGCACGTTGGGTAGAGTTCATTGAGACATTTCCTTATGTCATTCGCTACAAGCAAGGTAAGGAAAATGTAGTGGCTGATGCACTATCATGAAGGTACACCCTAATCTCTACCCTTGACGTGAGAATGATTGGTTTTGAACATATTAAAACGTTATATGCAACTGATTCTGATTTTGAAGAAATATTTCGCGAAACCGAGAAGAGTGCTCATGGTAAATTCTTTCGGAATGATGGATACTTGTTTCGTGAAAATAAACTTTATGTGCCTAATTGCTCTATGCAAGAATTGTTAATTCAGGAGGCACATGGAGGCAGATTAATGGGGCACTTTGGAGTTGCAAAGACTTTGGCAATGCTACAAGACCATTTTTATTGGCCACACATGGAGAGATGTTGAAAGAGTTTGTGGTCGTTGCATCACATGCAAGCAAGTCAAGTCAAAGGTAAAACCCCACGGTTTGTACAGTCCACTACCTATACCTAGCGAGCCTTGGATTGATATCTCTATAGATTTTATGTTAGGTCTGCCTAGGACTAAACGTGGAAGAGATTCAATTTTTGTGGAAGTGGATAGGTTTTATAAGATGGCACATTTTATTCCATGTGACAAGACTGATGATGCTTTGAACATTGCTAATTTGTTCTTTAGAGATGTTGTTAAGTTGTATGGCATGCCTAGAATAATCATTTCTGATAGAGATGCTATGTTCTTGAGTTATTTTTGGAAGACCTTGTGGAGTAAGTTAGGTACCAAGTTGTTATTCTCTACTACTTGTCATCCGCAAATTGATGGTCAAATTGAAGTTGTGAATAGAGCTTTGTCAACTTTATTGAGAGCACTCATCAAGCATAATATTAGGACATGGGAAAATTGTTTGCCACATGTTGAGTTTGCTTATAATTATTCCGTACACTCTGCCACTCAATTTTCACTATTTGAACTTCTTTATGGCTTTAATCCTTTGACTCTATTAGATTTATCACCTTTGCCTATGAGTGAACAAGTTAACTTATATGGCAAGAAGAAGGCTGTTAGGCAATTGCATGAGAGAGCGAGAGCAAACATTGAGAAGAGAACATAGCATTATGCTAGATAAGCAAATAAAGGACGATACAAAGTTGTCTTTAAGCCAGGAGATTAGGTCTGATTGCATATGCGGAAGGAGCATTTTCCTGTCCAAAGGCATTCAAAGTTGCTATCCCATGGTGATGGACTGTTTCAAGTGATTGAGCACATCAATGACAATGCTTATAAGATAGACCTCTCAGGTGAGTACAACGTGAGTACTACATTTAATGTTACTGATTTGAGTCCTTTTGATGTAGGTGATGCAGATTTGAGGACAAATCCTTTTTAAGAAGAGGGGAATGATGCGAGCATGCCTACGTCCAAGCTACAAGACTCACGTCAAGTGAAAGTGCCAATTGGACTTATGATGCGTGCAAGAGCGAAGAGGCTTCAAACTGATCTTAGTGGACTAATTCAAGAAGTCTAAGCATGTGAATACAAGTCCAAGGATGTGCATGAGGCCTATGCAAAGCCCATGCATGTGATAGAAGCTATTTTGGAAGGCACGTCAACTTTGCCAACTTCGGAAGTAATTCAGACGCATAATCTGACCTAATTTGGACGTGGACTTCTACAAGCTTCTAGTCTATTTAGTTAGTTTATTTCATCCCTATTTAGTTGAATAAAGAGGCCAAATTCTCCTTGTCTTGAGGATGAAGTTTCGGCCAGATTAGGAGGGCTTTAGAACCTGATTGTTCTTTAGCTTATTTAGGCGATTATTTTAGTTTGTTTAGGAGTTTTACTACTTAGGAGGATTTGTGAACTTCCAGCCTATAAATAAGGCTTAGGACATGCGTTTTTAACGCACAATACATTCAAATTCAATTCTAAAATAAAGTCTCTTGACTTAGTGAATTTTGTTAACTCAGCTTGTTCTTACCTAAGTTAGTGCGACGTTTAGCTAGAACTCTATTTTTACTTATCAAACGAGTTTGCCATCCTCGTTTGTGGCATGATTTGACTTGACTTAAAGTTCTCAGATTGTTCGTGGCTCGGGTTAAGGCTCTTTTGCCGAGGTTCTTGCTGGTTCACTTCGTGGGTTGAAGGTTACTCCATTCTAGACAATAATAGATCCGTGCAATTCGTGTTTCTCCTACCGAGATCACATCAGTTCTTATGAAGACTAAATGGTGTAACAAAAAATACGTTTAATTTATTTACTGTTTGATATTTAATTCTGGATAAATGAAAATTTTCTAATTAACAAAATATTTATGATCCTCACGGACAAGTGCATCCATGGATGGTAAGCAAGTCGATGCTTCATTGTCAGATTTTTTTTTCTTTCAAGGTTAAGATATTATTATAATTACAGACAGAACACATTGAGCCATAATTTTAAAAAATATAGTCCAACCGTTTAGACTATGAATCGCTTGTCAACGTACCAAACTTGAGGGTTCAGTTAGTAACCTTGTGAATCACTTAATATCTAATCGAACCAGATGATTCGTCCAAATGTCCTTTGTTAGTTCGGCGGTCCACCCAAAATCTAAAAACAAAATATTACAAACTCTCACAAATTTCTAGATTTTGCCTGATTTGTTATTTCGATTTTCAATTTTTATTGATTGGTTCCAAAATCTAGGGTGAATGAGGTCATTTTCATACCTCTTAAGTCATTTACCTATATTTTATCTATATGTAAATTCAAAATATTTATAAAAAATATAAAAAAAATCCGATTTAGTTGACGATTTGATCAGATCGATCAATCCAAAGGTTCCAAAAAAATTTAGTTCGATTTTTAGATCAGTTTTGTGAAACACCGAATTTAACTAATCAGTGTGAACTGGTTTAAAAACATTCAAAGTTAACTTCATCCTCATACATGGCACAGAAAATTAAACAAGAAGAGTGTAAAAATCATTTGTACTATAAGCAACGAGTTGTATCCATGACCCCACTACAATTCTGACT
>SOPF01026966.1:0-14035 GCA_012979155.1 Hypericum perforatum
TTCAAAAACTAAGCAACTTGATGAATATGAGCAATCATAGTCGCTAACAACTGTCATCATCATTACTTTTCGTCTTGGATCAAAAGAAAGTGATTCACTTTTGCCATCCTCTACAGCCCACATGCAAACCATCGCAAACTTAAGCTAATATAACTTTCGTATTACCTTTTGAACAAAGCTATATAATTTTTACAGGTTAAAACCTAAAAGTTGGAGATTCGAGAGAAATCCTGTTGTTGTTTTAAATAAATATCACCTCCTTGAAACACTAATTTCTCTAATTAAATGAGTGCTCAATGTTTTATGGATTGTTATTTTTTAGAGGTCTGCGGAGCTTTTTTGTGCAATTATTTTGTGGTCTTTCTTAATGTTATTATCTTGAACCTTTTTCAAGTAATTAAGCATGTTTTTAACTATAAAAAGAAGTAAAATATACATTATAAACTTATCAAAAAAAGTCTAAATTCTAATGCGTGGAACATTAAGTCCTAGGTTATCTTTTTTATCAACTAAATAAGTATTCACTAAATAACATCAATCCCTCGTCCCTATCTAATTTCATCACATATTTATTTAGTATATATTGTTATTCTAGACACAATATTTAAACCATATGAATCGAGTATTATCAAATTCTATAAATAATGATAATCTCTCAATAACATTATTTGTATCATAAAATTCAACATCAACCTAAAGTCTTTCCTACTTAAATTAAGTCATCATCCGAGAGAGTCCAATGCAAGATTTTGACTATGTAACTCAAAAAATATGTTGCATTAGCTTTGAGGACTCTGATTGTGCCGCCGTAGGAAGTAGAACAGTCACTGCAAATTGAGTATGAAATGCATATGAAATCAAAGAAAAGGGTCATCAACATTTACAGCCCAAACATGTTGCAACTTATAAATTTTTCATGTGAATCAAAATTAAATTTGTAAATTTAATACTATTCAAATATATGAAGGAAAAAAAAAAACAAGTTGTAACTTTACCGTTGCCGGTGTCGTTCGAAAAATAACGGCAACAAGATCACCAAGTCATGGACGAGCTGTCTTTGAAACCTAAGGGCCGCTCCAACGTTGGAGGGTACTCGTGAATTTTCCTCAAACGGTCGTAAAATTTGCATGTGAACCTCTTCAACAACCCAAATTACCTCTCTTCGTGGTCCAATTAGTAGAGTTCGAAAGAGACATTACTTGCAACTATAAATAAGAGAAGAATTGGTCCACTTTTTTCTTGTATGCCTCCTAGAAAACCACATGATTCCTACTTAAGATTCTCTAATTTTATTTTTTCTTGGTCCTTAAAATTTGCTTATTTTTCTGCCATCTCTGTCATCATTATATCTTCTTGTCTACGTGAAGGAACATGCTGAAATAAGAAACCATGTGGTCTTGTTACGCGTTGTCACTTTATTCATGTTAGAATGTTGTCCTTCTCCACTCAATTCCTTTTACCAATTCAAAGTATATCTTGTCAGAAACTAAATTCTATGTCAGGGTTTCTTTCCCTGCATTGTTAAAGACGATTTTTTTTCCCTGATTTGATCCCGACCCACCTCCTAAAATGAAGATCCCTTGGTTGGTTTCCAAGCTTTTCCTGATATATTCCTTGTTTAATTTCTTCCCAAGAGCTGGATTGGCTCAGGAAACTTCAATTGATCCTGTTTGCTCGGAGGTAGACAGGGAAATTCTGATGGGTTTCAAGGCCAGAATCCAGGTGGACACTACAGGTATTCTATCTTATTTTTTGGTGAATCTCTCTGTATTAGATTCAAATACTGTCAGACACGATTTATTTATGAGTGACTATACAATTAGTATCTAAGCCTCTTACCAATTTGATCAACTCTCATTGGCAGGTATTCTCTCTTCATGGATAGGAAGAGATTGCTGTGGAGGAGACTGGGAAGGTGTTTCCTGCAATTCCAAGGGGATGGTCACTGGTTTGGTGCTGCAAGGACCTGCAAGTTCAGGTGACATTTACATGAAGGGCACTTTATCACCATCACTAAGCAACTTGAGTTACTTGGAAAAATTGGTGATCACTGGTATGAAGCACATTGGAGGGTATATTCCTGGAAGTCTCTCAAATTTGGCCCACCTCACAGATTTGGTCCTAGAAGATAATGCCCTAGAAGGGGGAATTCCTCCTGGGCTAGATAACCTGTCCAGTCTCAAGACTCTCTCACTCAGTGGGAACCATTTGAGAGGGCAAATTCCTCCAAGCCTTGGGAGCCTGAGGAGGCTGCAGGTGTTGAATTTAGCCAGGAATTCCCTATCAGGTCCTATACCTGCCACTTTCAGAAGTTTAACTGGTTTGCAGTCTCTTGATCTTAGCTTCAATTTGTTATCCGGGTTTGTGCCGGACATGATGGGACAATTGCAGAATCTCACTTTCATTGATTTATCCAACAACCAACTATCAGGACACATGCCTTCTTCACTTTTCAGCTTGTCCAGACTTCAGGAACTGTCCCTGGACCACAACCATCTGGCGGGAAGTATCCCAAGCCACATTGGCTTAAAATCTCTGACACGTCTTTCTCTCGGTTCTAATAGGTTAACGGGTCGAATTCCGGCATCTATTGCAGGACTGCAGAGCCTTTGGTACCTTAACTTATCTAGAAATTCCTTCGTAGATCCTTTACCGGTAATTCGAGGAAGCAGCTTTCCCTCTCTGTTGCAGATTGACCTGTCTTACAACAATCTCAACCTAGAAACCGTTCCCAATTGGATCAAAGACAGAGAGCTCACAGATGTCCGCCTAGCCGGCTGTAGACTGAGAGGAATGCTTCCAACCTTCACAAGGCCACGTTCTTTGACATCGTTAGACCTATCAGACAACTTCCTTTCTGGTAGCATTTCTGGGTTCTTAACGAACATGGATAGCCTGCAAAATCTCAAGCTCGCAGGCAACCAGCTGAAGTTTGACATTATGCAGATCAAATTGCCAGAAACGATGTCTTCAGTTGAACTCCAAGGAAATCAGCTCACAGGGTTTCTCTCAAGCCTCCTAAACAGCAAGACAAGCAGGTTTTTGGAGATACTTGATATTTCAAGTAATCAGATTTCAGGTACAATTCCAGAATTCATCGACGGACTCAGCCTGAAAGTCCTCAACATAGGAAGCAACAACCTTATCGGCCATATCCCCAGTTCAATCTCAAACCTCGTCGAGCTGAAGAGGTTGGACATCTCAAGGAATCATATAACAGGCTCTATCCCTCCCACATTGGGGAACTTGTCTGACCTGGAGTGGCTCGACCTATCAATCAATGGTCTCACAGGGAAGATCCCGACAAGCTTGTTGGGGATCAAAGCGCTACAACATGCCAGCTTCAGAGCCAACAGACTTTGTGGCGAGATACCTCAGGGAAGACCATACAATATCTTCCCGTCAGGAGCTTATGCTCACAATCTGTGCTTATGTGGCAAGCCTATGCCATTATGCAGAACTTAGAAAGATAAGAGCTGAGTCAGTCAGATGCTGACTCAAAATTATCTTGCACCTAGTATGTTTCTTTTTTCTTAATTTCTTTATCTAGTGAATGGTAATAATTAAGATTTCTCACTGTTTCTCCAGTTATAATACAAATGCATCATTTAACTAATCATCTCCAAGAAATAACTATAGCAAAAAAAAGAGTACTATAAATTACTTGAATCACCCAAATAACAACTGTCCCAGAAAATGAAAAGAGAGGTATGCTTTGGTAGTAACCCTGAAGAATAATAAACGAAGGAATAGCAACCAGGGCTCCAATGATCAAGATGGCATCAAATATCTAACTGAGAAACCAAATTATGATACCACCATTTCAGTGCTCGCAATAAAACTAATTGTTAGATGCTAAAGAATGCGATTACAAGCACAGAATGTGAAAACAGATGACCTCACCAGTTTAACAAAATTGACAGTAACAAATACAACCTAGCTGCACTTTCATTAAAATACAAAATCATGAGTAGCAAATGAAGATTGGCAGACAGAACAGATCATACTACTCCTATGCACTTCAGAACTACCACTAGCTACGGAGTCCTGAAAGGATTTACAACCCTTCATAAGGTGTCCATTTATAAGAGGACATGCGGGCATATTACTCATCATCGGATGAGTCTTCTAGTTCCTTGTCACCACCTTCTTTCTCTTCAGACACTTGTACTTCCTGTTCAGCAGTTTCCTTATCTGAACCAGCCTCATCCTGGAAATGAGAACAGAAGATAGCATTAGTCACAGAACATAACAGAAACACAAGGAAAACACACTGGCCATAAGCAATCTTACCACATCTACAATCTCCACATCATTGGTCTCTAAGGCCTTATTATACTCAGCTTTAAGCTCAGCAGCTTTATCAGTATATTGCTTCCTCTCCTGTATCAAATCAACGAGACCATTATAGGACAATACTAAAAACAGCCCAACCAAAGAGCTTGCCAAGAGTAGACAAAACTTACCTCATCAGACAGAGACTTCCACTTCGCACCACCTTCCTTTGCAACCTATAATCCCCCAAAAAAAGAATCATTAGAGTGTTATAGCACCAAATGAGCAACAATAAAAGCACAACTTGTCATCAAAGGCATACCATTTTAATATCTTTCGACTCTGGATTTGCTTCCTTGAATTCCTTTCTAAAATCATCCCTGAAGAGGAGAAAAATGTCAAATTAGGAAAACAAATAACTCCCTACAACATTGTACAATCTCACAAAAGCGTGGCAAGCAAGACACGTTACATGAATATAAAAAAGGCAGTGGGAGGACGCTTTGGCTTGTTAGGATTCCCGCCGGCTTTCTCCTTTTTCGCCTTCTTTGCCTTGGGCTCAACAGATGTTGTCTTCTTCCTGCAGAAACAAAAGAAAAACATATAAACATAAACCCCCAACAAACAAACACATCAACACTCATAACACCGCAAAGTAGACACCGTTGTCAATGTCCTCACCTTTCCACCGGCTTCTTCTTTGCCTCTGCAGCTATCTCCACAACTTGTGCCTCTAAAACACAAGACACAACCAACCGAGTCAATCAAATAACTGACCAAAACACGCAACCAAACAACAGTCACAAGCGTGCATCACTCACTCACCCAAGTTCATCTTGATCTTCGCATCAAGGCTGCAACTGTGCATCCCGATAAGCACCACCGGGACATCCTTCTTGCACTCCTCACTGCCCATTCATCCAATCAATTTTGTTCATACGTATTCAAATGTTTCATAACAAACTACGATAACAGATAGGGTCTATTTTGCCAAAAAAAAAACAATTAATTTCCCGTTTCAAATAAATACCTAATTCCCCAATTAAATCGTAATTAGTCATCTTCCAAAGAAAAAAAAACAGAGCCTTAAAATAACAATCATCATTTTTCCTTCTTAAGAAAGTATGCAGAGATTACTCTTATTTCTAATTATGAGTACGATTAGCTTCTTTATAAGTGTGGAAAATACACGAGAAGTTTTTATGAGATTGTAACCGTTAAAAATAACTTAATAATTAATATAACCTAAGAAGTCCGGGGTTACTTACCAGCGGATGAAGGCGCTGCCGCTCCTGGAGCGGAGAAGGGAGGCAGCCGGGGCCAGCGCGTCGGCTGCCACCCGCTTCTTTGCACTCGTCGGATTCGATCTCGTCATATCTGCTCGTCGGCCGGTGAAGAGATAGGATTTTTTCTAAGTTAGGTAGGTTTGATAATTTTTGGAAGTTTTTTAGTTTGGGGGGATTTATTTTAAAGGGGGCGAAAGGAAGTGGCGCGGGGGTTTTCTAACTTTGGCGGGTTTGGTTTCGAATTTGGGAAATTAAATCAACAAAAAGGAACCCGCGCTTTGGCTTTTTGGAGGTTTTCGTTTGGGAGGGAAATCCATTGGACCTTTGATTTCAATTTTGTTTGGGCTCAGGCCCATTGGGCTCAGGAATGACATTTACAGTTTGTTTAAAATTGAAAATAGTTATCGCATGTAGTTTATATAATTTTGGTTATTTACGAGAGAGTAATACGAGGTAATGTAGTGGTCGTATAATTTCATTTTTGATATTATATGTTTCGTATCCTATGGACACATTTTAGAAATCGTGGCAATTTAAATATTTGAGCTTCTTCACTTTGCATTGTTTCAAAAAAATAATAATTAAACCACCGAGAATATGAAAGTGACAAGAGATTATTCAAATCTAATTATGCGGACGAGCAGGACTGAGAAAAAAAAAAGTTAAAGAAATATGATTATTTAATGGAAACTTTTACAGCATTAATGAGATGTACTCTCATTCGACAAATATTTCGTGGAAGAATTGGAAACGATTAAAGACCTAATAAGGCCCATTAAACTTAGTAGGCCAATGATGATGGCATTAAAGGGTCCCGCTCTCTGCTGTTACTAGCTTCAGATCCGTTTGTGACATTATAATCGCTGCATGCAAGCGTGGCTATTAATTTTCTGGTTTCTGAATAAGCATATATTAGCTACGGTGAAAGTTCCATTCTAAAGTAATCAGGTTAAATGGAAACAATGTACCCAATCCTAACCAATACGAAGTGGTCAAATCAATTATTTTAGTTTAAATTTTGTGGACGTAAAATATTTTAGTTTAAATTTATCAAAATCGTGTGCTAATGCTTGATATAAAGATTTTACAGAAAAATAGCAAATCTTTCAAGCTTATTGCAATGTCTAGAAAGCCCATTTGGGATATTGGCTTGCGAGCAACAAGACAAAGAAACAACAAAATCTATAATTATCATTTAACTTGAAAAATATTGTTCTAATTTGTTGGGAGGAACAGTTACAAAAGTGATGAATTCGTTATAAGTAGAAAAAAATTACCAGAGATTTTAAGTTGTATAAAGTAATTCAAACCTTACATCAAGCACAATCAACAGTAACACATACTATTGAAGACGTGTAATTAACCAAGCGATACTAATGTTAATATATGAAAATGTTTCCTTTTCATTACTTCATTACTGTGATCTTTTCCCCGCATGATTTTATCACGGTGAACATCAACTTCAACATTTTTTTACTTGACTTCGCGTTAGGATTGGATTCATTAACTCGGCCCAGAGAGACGAAGAGAATGAAAACGGCGTTTGTAATCTTAAAAAATTGCATTAAGTAACATATAGTAAATAATTTTTTAATAAATAAAATTCTCATGTCTATAATATAACACATAGACTTCCTTTGCATTATTAGAGCAAATGTTCTTTGGCATAAATTCTGTTACCCACGACGTAAATGTTGAAAGAGAGTTATGGTTGGACGTTAGCAGGACCCCATATTTCACTGGGTAAGAGACCAGACCCGGGCAATGGTTGAAGCAACAAAACATGAAGAGTAAATTTAGCAAAATTGTCTGGTCCACGGACAAACCAAATCAAAAAAAGAGAACCATTTACGTACGAGAGGAGACCTAGAGTGATCCACCAGCAATATGTGACGTGGGTGGAGGTTGTGGATGAGAGTTATTGAACGATGGACAAATAAATTAGACTACAACGATTAAGAATATAGTGTGTCCAAATCAATTGTCATCCGAACAAGGCCAAATTTAATTTGGGTTATAATACTGATTCAATCCCGGTACGTGATTTTATAACAGACGATATTTTTGTAACCTCTACAAATTATAATAATCTGCCCAATAGGGTGATAATGTGCCACCACAAATGAAGCAAGCGAACAAAGAGGAGAGAGAAGCATATGCAGATTACGATAATAGGAAATTGCCTGAAGATTTTTTTCAAGAGAGATCTTAAAAGTGCATGTAACTAATTACACTAAAACTGGTTCCACATTACCACAAAGTAAACAACCGAAATAAAGTTCTAGAAAATTAAAAAGAAACAAATAGATGAAACAATTAACCATAACCAAGCAAAGGCCGAAACCCTGTTTAGTTATCCCCTTGGTATGCTTGTCTCCTCAACAGAAGAAACCAAAGTTGCCATCATCAAAGTTGAGTGCATAGCTTAAAGGATCATAGTGGAAACTGAACTGCTTCTTAGAAGACCTCCTGTTCTTCACTTGCCTCCTCACTTTTGCCCTAACCTTCCAAAACATGCTCTTCAGTTTCCTGTTCCCATAGAAGACAGCCAGACTTGGACCAAAACAAAACCTCATTGCTCCCAACCTTGTAACCCTTTTTTTCTCTTTGGACTTGGACCCTCCTTTTGGCTTTCTAAACCCCAAATGTGAACTGTGCCAAAAGGAAGTTACATTGTGATAGGACTGAGATTGGTATTTTATAGAGATGGGTAAATAAGGGTTTGTCTGGTCTAAGGGAAGCTATGGGTCACATGGTTCTAATAATTGTTTTTTAAATCGGAAAGTGTGTTTCTAATTTTATGCTCGCATCATAGGAAAATGTGATAATGAATTTTCATAGCTTAATTGTAAATTTAAACAAAATTCCTCGTTACCCTAAAAAAAACTCCCAATTCCTCACAGATTGTGTAAAAACTTCTAGTTCAATGGAGATATTTATATATCTTCAATATATCCAGCCGACTGATGTGAGTGGTACCAAATAAATGACGGTTCATGCAAGCCCTAAAAAATCATTAGGTATTTGGTTTATTGTTTTAGCTATCATGACTCTGGCTTTAACAGGTATTGTGTTGTGATTATCAGTACCATAATAACTGTAATGATTTTTAAAAACTTTATAGCTCTTGTGTATACTGATATTATTGATTTAAAAAGTGAATTTGAAAAAACGTGAAAGGTTCATGATGTTTGACGGGTATAACGTATAAACTATAAAGCTGATGACATTTTATTAGCGATGTATTGCAGTGTCCAATGGATAATAAATTGATTAGATGGATGGATGTGTGGATTCTGCTTTTTACTTTTTATGCTCTCGATGGACAGATGATTAGATGTGTGTCTCGTACTTTTCTCTCTCGTTTTTTCCATCTCCTAAGAACTTAGTCAAGATCTTTTATAATTTGATTATACTTGAAAAGATAGGCAAATTTACATGATGAAAGTACTATTTTGAGTATGTAGCGAATCCAATAAGAGTATACTGTTTACAATTCGGGGTTTAGAATTATTTTAGTGTACTGAAACTCTACTCAAATATTTCTAAATACCAAATATTTTTTCCATTTAATCTGTGTTTTTTTCGTTTTAATACTATACAACATCCAATTTTTTGTCTATAGTTTTTTAATATGGAGGGACTAACCACCCCTATATATTAAATTATATAATCAATTAAATATTACGTAATGCAATTTTTTTTACCTTTTATTAAGTTCCGATCGTAGAATTACTCAAACTACTCAAAAAATTGATGGGGACATTTCTATCTAATTTTTAAAATGCATCAAAATGTTACTGTTTTTGGAGGTTGCATTCTTGGTACCCGACATCACCGGTCGAATTTTTCAACCCTGCAGGAAACAGTAGTTGTAAAAATACCACGCAATTAATGACAATTAAATTGCTGTTGTGGGAGACCATACAACTAGTTTAAAGAAGTAAGTTTTTGATTATTTATCAATTACGGAGGACACAGAGTACATAGATACATGGGCTACTTCTGAATCGATTTTGTTGGTCCCTTTTTTTTATTATGAAGTTTGGCCGAATTTTTTGGTGGAAATTTGCGTCCAAAGCCTTGATAAGTTGGTTTGAATAATATCCGTCATAAACAATATTAATTTACCAGCATTAACTGTTTTCAATTAATATTAACTACCTAAAAAATATAATTTGACATTGTATTTTTGTTTAGATGATTATTGGGAGAAAACTGAAATAAAATAAAAATAAATGTTAGGGAGATGGAATCGGATGCAGACGCTATGGTGGACCTCAATCTACGAGCCTGCTGGCCCATTGGCCACCTTCAATGGCATTTTCTTACTTTGACCTGTCACTTTCATCTTCTCTTTTCCCCAAAACATTTCCCCTAATTTGTCCGAAGATGAAATTGACAGAATTATTTATACCATTTTTTCATATAGCAATTGTATAAAAAATTCAATAAATCCAGTAGTCCTTGTTTTGAAGGTAGAGCCAAATCTATTGGGTTGGTGCCTGGTGGTTTATTATAGATCAATTTAAAATATAGTACTATATAAAAATTCATTGCATGGATAAAACTAATAGCAAGATGTGCATCATAAATCAAATAATATTGATTAGAAAGTGTCACTTGATATTTAGTTATATAGAAACAAACATTCCAATCCCAAGTGGAACACTAGAATGCAGTAATAAATATTCACCTCTCCGAAGGAGTCAAAAAATGTAGAGAGCAGTAGAAATTGGAAGAGAACACGAACTATTGAAGAGGGAGATTATCCAATTCTCGTTGGCTCCTCTGTCCCAATGAGCGAAAGATCGACAGTGTCGAATCCAATTTGTCGAACGTGCAAAAAAGAAGAAGATAGAATCGCAAAAGAAAAAAAAAAGTCACTACAAGCGATGATGCGTTCTCTATAGAGCTACAGATAAGTTGACCGCAAAAAATTAGTTGCCATTGCACTAGATGTCCTAGACGTCTTGTGAGTGCAAAAAAAAAAATAAAAGAATTGACAAAATAAACAAGGCAAAAAAAATTAGGCGTTAAAACCAAAGTATACAAAGCCAATATAGTTGTGGTGCAAACTTTGTTTATTTGGAAGAAAAGACTTATTTCTCGACGAAGAAGAAATTAAGTAATTTTTTTTGTCAGAATTGTACAAAAAATGGTTCAGTTGATGTATGTTTTTTATTTTGTTTTAACTTTTTTTATTTTTCATGTAATATATTTTTAATTTAATATAATTTTTTAATAAAATTAGTTGTATTAATAAAAATATGAAGTGAAAATAAATCTGATGCGTATCGTGTGAAGTACATTTTTTTAGGGGCGATTTATAAAACATTAAAAGAAAATATGTAATTAAAAAAAAAAAAGACAAAGCATCGTCGCAATTACTGGAGGGGTCATCATCGGAGTCTGGTAGAAGAATAAGCCGGAAAAAGACGTGGATGCATGAAAGACCAATAATTTATCAATAATACCACTTACTTAATGGTTGCATTAATTGTCCTGACAAAATTGTTTCCCGCTTGTAATTATATTCTTTCTAAGCCTATTTTTCAGTATAGTTAATCTGTGATATATATTGTAAAATACTAACATTTAAAGTAACTATTTTATTCTAAATTCAATATTTCCTTTAGATTTCATTGGCGCAATTATTTTTGTACTTTTACTTTATAGGTTGTTCGTTTGAATTGAAGGTTGCAATTCCTAGCATTGAAGGTTGTAAGAATTGTGCTGACACAATTTCTAGCTTGGTATTTTTATCCATTAGGATTCTATTATTAATTCTAAATTTGATTAGCCCTATGAATATTATTCGTTTTTGCATTTATACATTATTATTTCCTTTATTCACAGATTTCTCTTTTGGCTAAAATATTTTAATATCTGGGAGTTTTCAAAGTTATATTTATATTTTAATTTAATTTATTCAATTAAAATAGAAAAGTACGTACATTTATAGGTGAAATCGTTATGAATTGCCCACAATAATTAATGAATAAGCCAGTGATTGGTTTTCTGCAGGCTGCAAGTAGTTGGCTGTTTCTTCCGTTTGAAATAAAGAAGATGATTTTACTGTTTTCATTCCATCAATCGAATTACCTTATTGTCCTCAGAGCCTATGGCCCTTATTGGAGACAACGAATGATAAAAACTAATCCCAATGCTATGGACTTAACTTTTTTATTACAGACTTTTTAATGAGGTCCGCAACCTCCCAAGAGAAAAATTATATTTTGTTAAGTTAATTATAAATTTAATTGTCACTAGAAATAATTTATTTTTAAGGTATAAAAAGGAATTCATTATATAAAAAATGGTTTTTTTAAAACCGAAATGCTCACCAGTTCTCCCAGGGTACAAAGTGTTAACTTCTTTCAAAATGTTACCAACCTTTTCTTTCGCGTTTTATCAAATTTTTAAATGTAAATGTCTATCCCTAGTTACACTAGGCCAAGGTTTCAATTTTTTTAGTTTAACTTGTGATATTGAGTGTTAAATATTTTGTAGATTTGTGTTCTTCATGTTTCTTTTAACTTATAAATATTAAGAGTTTGGTACAATTGGATACTTATTCAAAATCAAACTCTTTCAATAATATCTTTCATTTCTATAAGACTTAAATTCAAAATACTCCTCAAAGAATTCAAATACTTTATCAATTTTGAACCTAGGCACCGTCGATAATAACCTAGTCTATTTGGTTGCATAGAATTTTATCTGAAAATTACATTGTGATGGGAATGTGTCCACCGATAAATTCCCTGATCGGTGGATGGAGTGAGTAAATTCGGTTTGTTTTTTTCTCTATGGATTTGGGAATATTAACACCGGTGGAGGACAGAAGGTGGTTTCGCCTCCCAAGAGGATGGTCAAGTTGTTTTCCGTGGATTAAATGCCAAAGGGTATTTCGGAAATTCCATATTAAATTCCTCCCGTTAAAAAGCTGCAAGTTTTTTTTTGGCCCCGGACAGAAAGGACCGGTCGCTGTTTGAGCGTGTGGGTTGGGAAGGTGGAGAGAGAATTCCAAAAAGCTGCTTCTTCTGTTCTGTTCTTCCTTTTCTCGAGATTTATAATTACATGTTTTTCTTATGCTAATTTATAATTACATGTTGATAGTTTGGTCATGTCCAGAAGTTAATAATATATTTTTTTTTTGGGAAGGGAGGTTGAGAGTATCTTAAACTAAGTCTTATACAATTCATAAAACAATTTTGTTGATTCTTAATATATTAGAGATTTACCTAAAAATCAGTCAGTGTTATGGTGATTTACGAAGTGATTAAAATTTTATATTTGTATTAGAAAGAAAGTAGATTCAATTCTATAAATAAAATATTAAGCTTTCAAATTTAAATTACTGTTGACAGTTGACAGTGACACCTTTCAAAAGAAGAGAAATCTATTTTTGTCTTAAAAATAAAAAAATAAGTAGTTCATGAAAACGGAGAAAAAGTCCTCTGTCTGTCCTATCGTAGATTACAAGTTTCAAGGCGATTTCATGTGAATTTACTGGATCCTAATTTCACCGAGTTTCCGAGAAAGCCTAATAGGATTATAATCCAACCGACAAAATTGTTGTAAATATTTAAGAGATTCATAATTTAAATACTGTATTTAATAAAGAATTTATTGAAAAATTACATAGTGCTACGTGGTTTCTGTCTTTTAGTTTTAAAATTTCAGGGGATAATTATTTTCACGTATGACCTTTTTAAAATTTTCTTTCATTACTTCTTTCGAAATAAATTAATAACTTTATCGGTATTTAAGAAAATACTAACTTCATCAAGAGAAACCTCTCTATATAAATAAAAAATCAATCCTAGATACAGATTTTTTTAACACATCATTATGACGACCATTACTGATCTTAAAATTTCCTTTTTTTAAAAAATTATAATGTAACTCCTCTCCCTGTAAAATCCAGTAGTACATATATATATCGAAAGTCCGCGCTTGTTTTTTTATATAACATTTTTAGCGAGGCAGAATGGTCAAGGTGAAGGAGGTGATGGGATTCCTTGTCAAATATAGTTGTAGTAGGTGAATCTTATTTCACTGTCACTGTGGCACGGTCAAATCTCCGGATTTTACCGCACCGTCATTGTGTTCCGTTGAAGAGGCGGCGTCCACACTGTAGTCTGAACAGTAACCATTTGATGTTCTTTCAAAGATATGCCATTTTTTTCAAAAAAAGTTTTAAGGATATTTCATGTTGACCGAAATATTACTGCATGGTAACTAACAAAATTATCCCCAAAAGAATTATCAATGACGAGGTAGTGTTTTATCGAATATTAACAGAAGTAATGTCATACAAACTTGAGCTTGTGAATTTTGATGTTTTAAAGACGATCTGGAGAACTTGAACTTATAGTTTACGTGCCCTTTTAGGAAGACATAAAAAGAAGTTAAGACTACATTATTATTATTATTATTATTATTATTATTATTATTATTATTATTAT
>SOPF01026966.1:14045-30964 GCA_012979155.1 Hypericum perforatum
ATTATTATTATTATTATTATTATTATTATTATTATTATTATTATTATTATTATTATTATTATCATCATCATTATCATTAACCACTGTGGACTTTTTCCACCGGTTTGACCAGATCACCGAGAGAACTACCTCTGGTCGGGTTAGACTATGAAACCAAATATTATTCATTATTACACAAGCAACCACTTTGGTATTATTGTCAGTAGGAAGCAAGCTACACAAAAGAGGAGTATCTAATAGAAGTTAACGACGAAACATGATGTCGAATTCATATAAGGTACAGATATCGTAGCAAGGAGTTGCCCACCAATTGGTGATAGGCAAACAACTACGAGAAATTGTCCGTTTCGTCGAGAAAAAACATCGGCAAGCGATCCATAGATGGATTCCTTGATTTCCACTGAAGATGTTCTTCAGCTAATACCGTTGAAAGTCATTCTGAACCGTGGAAGCAATCTTGCACACGAGTCCCTGCTTGATGGAATTGGTAACAAACTTGCAGTTGAATAAGAGATTTCAAATGGCAGTACCATCTTGCCTATGTAGATTAGGAATGCTTACGATTGATATCCTTTTGCCTTGTGAGAGGGCCCTTCGAGCTGTTCTAATCACGGTAAGGAGTCAGATCAATGTTCAGAGGTTTCTTCCCCTTGCTTACCCTCTAAAAAATGTAAACATAACAAACGAGAGAGGAAATCAGAATATATGCGAGGTGACCAACGGAATCTATGCCAGGGCTGGAACAGAAACAAAAGGTGTGTCAAGCAATATGAACTTACACCGATGGCAACGAGCTCTTCGAGCAACTCCTCTAGATGACGCAGAGGCTGTTAATATGGAAGAACAGATTGTAAGAGACCATAATTAACATAAATCATTTCCTTTTTTAAGATCAATTTTAGCATCGAAAAGATAGGCTTGTGAAGGGAACAGTCTTAACATATACTTCGGTATGGTATTAAAGGCTCACCCATTGTGTTGGCCCATCAACTGGAGCATTAAGAGGATCATCATGCACCTGCATGCAAACAAGATTTCACTGAAGTTTGTACGAAATGGGGCGAGTCAACTGTCCACAAATAGAATATATCACGATGGATAAGGGAAACTGAAAAGAGGACATATTTGCAAACATGCTTCCCTAGAGCAGATCAAAGGCAACCTTCTTCCAGTTTTATGTTGAACTCCGTAAACTTGACATTCTGAAATAGGCCATTGAGAAAAGCAAGCACAATAGTAAGAAATTGACTTCGAACCTCCATGAAGATTCCATCCACACCAACAGCAACTGCTGTCCTGGCGATGCATGGAATTAGCTCACGAAGACCACCACTGGCAACACCTCCTCCATCCAACTACACGAGGAAAAAGAGGATAATAACCGTTTTGAAAAAAAAAAGGTCAGAAACCAAATATGCGAAATATTAGCTAGTGAAGTGTGAAACTTATCCCTGCTTATTAAACTGTCCCTTATTGATGCTCCGAACGTTTAAGTCAACGGGGAGTATCTAGTTTCAAGAGATTGTTTACCTTTTTGCCAGCCGGCTGTTGTAGAGAATGTGTTATATCAGCTACCTGCAACAGAACTCAGAAGTTAGCAACTGCATATCCCCATATTAATGCCAAAACAGAAGCACATTGGAAAAACCAATGAAAAGAGTGGCGCACGGAGCTGATAGTCATCTGCTCGAATGAGCAGCTTACTCACAATAGGACAATTGGCCTCCCTCATCCACTCCAGATTACGAGGATCAACAATCAAGTCATCTGCCAGTGAAGCCATACATAGTGATGAAATAAAAATGAGCAATAGCAAATACTGACAGAAGTTGATAAAAAAGACTTCAGTACTCTATAGCGACATAATCAGTGGTGAATTTGGGCCATGGCAACCATCCATGGCTCATCATAAGGCATTATTGGAACTTAATCCATACACTTGTAATCAGATCTAAAACTCTATAGGCATTATTTGACTCAACACCAAATCTAACCAACCTATGACTAGTCAACTAGATAGCAAATAATTTCTTTCTGTTATATGAGATGAATGGTAAAAAATATAAAGAAAATTGGTTTGCAACACACATAAATATTAAACCTACACAAATCATAGTATGAAAGACATCAATTCCCTTTTTCAACATAAAAATACCATCCACCCAATGACCCGAACTAGGAGTTACAACACTTGATCCTAACTAACTAAGATGATTTGATTTCCAAACTGGGTTTACAGACATCCAAAGAGATTTCAGCTGATAGTAGTTTCAGCCAGTCGGCTTTTGTCAGAGAAGAAATTTTCTCAGGTTTCATCTGTTTGACTAATCTTTTACCACACTGTGGTGATGAATAATTTGAACTAGACATGTGCTCAATAACTTACTATAACCAAACATGGTTCCTCTCTCACAAACCATAACATTTGGATTTCCAGCCAACCGAACTTTCTCAGCAGAATTCGTCGTGACCTGCACCATAAAAAAAGTAATTTGAACACTGATACGAGCAATTCCTGAAATTTACACTGATGAAGAAGGAAAGATGGACGTACCGAAGGAGCACAAAATTGGCCCTTTTTTATATTAATAATCTTTCCAGTCTTAGCAGCTGCCACTAGAAGATCTGTCTGTAGCATTACACACCAACCACAATAAACTAATTAAACAGGTGCATAGGAAGAGGAACAACAATAGAAAACAGAAAACCACTTCTTTGTTTGAAAATTACCTATGAACAACTATCATAACTGAAGCATAAGTTTCATCTAGTTAGTATTGACTCAGGCTTACCTGACGGCATAAAAATGCTGGAATCTGTATGATATCAGCAACCCTTCCGACTTCATCACACTGGCAAATTGAAAATAACAAAGAAGGAAATCACATGACACATCCAGGAACCTTTACATTGGTAGAATAGAGACTCGGTAACTCATCACACTACCTGAACGCTCTCATGAACATCGGTAATGATAGGAAGGTCATATGCGACTTTGACTTTCTCAAGGATCTGTTATTTCAATACGGAAGAAAAGCCATTGTCATTAACCAAAAACATAACTGAAGCTCTACGAACCAACCCCTCACATGAGTTACTTTGAATCTCTTATTCAATAACTATGTCATCTAGTTGAAAGGTTCAACAATTTTGTTTTCTTAATTGATTATTGAAAGACATCAAAATGTCAAAAGTGATTGAACGGATACGAGAAATAGAACATGAACATTTCAACTCAGCACCTTTAAACCTTCAGCTATGCCAGGACCACGGAACGATTTAGAGGAGGTTCTGTTTGCCTTGTCAAAGCTTGACTTGAAAACAAGTGGCAACCCAACTCTACATAATCAAAAAGCTTATCACATCAATAAAACAGTTAACTTCATTTTCTCTTCAGAAACCAATCAAACACACCCCTCGCTCATTGAAACCATCAACCAAAACTAACCAGCAAATCAACAAAATTGGTATAACCAAACTAGTTGTCCTACTCGTAAAGCTCTTCCAATTCTCTCTATTTCACCTTACCAAAACCAACAATAAATAAAGAAAAAAAAACCAACTTGGCATAACCCCAACTGGTCTTTCAAGCCAAGCTCCTTCAGATCCCTAACTTCCACGTCTTCCTATTCCAATCTCCATTATCTAAAAAAAACTAGCATTGCCAAAACCAACACCTGTCTCTAAAACTCGGAAAAGAAAAGGAAAATCATAAAGAATCTCATAAATAAAAAAAAAAAAAGAAACCAACTTGGTAGAAATGGCCTTGATGTGTGCAGCCATCCTCATAATATGCTCCTCGGATTCGATCACATTGGGCCCGGCCAACAAGAAGAACGGCTCTGCTCCCTGTTGGATTTCAATTGAACAAAAAAAGAAGCTCACTAACCAACCCCACATTTTTTGCTCAATTTAAAGAGAGGGTGCAACCCGAGGATTTTGCAGGAGTTCATTCATCCTAGTACTACTCGCCCAAGCGCGTTTAACTCTCGCAATGCCCGTGCATTAGCGTCGGTATGATCGCACCCAACCAACTCCACATTAGAACCACAACATCAACAAAAACAAAGGGCAAGCAAGCAAGTACCTTGAGCTGGTCAAACAGAAGCGTTGACGACCCCATTGAAAACCCACCAAAGATCTCAACTTTGGAGCGGTTTCTGTACCGGAGAACGGTCACCGGGCGGAAGCGAGGGTGTCGGTGAGAGGAGTGTAAGATATCAGTAAACGAATCCTCCTCGAGTAATGAAGTCTGAACATGTTTTTCCCATGGGGTAAGAGTTAGAAGCCCATTAAGTGTCGGCCCGTAATATTTGAAACCCAAATCTTTTTGCGGGCCCAACCTCTTAACGAAATAGGTGTATTTTTTTACATCAATTTTATACCTTCGGGAATTTATCCGAAATTTATTTCCTAAAAATTGTTCATTAAACTGTGTTTCTAATAGTTTGAATTCAAAAATTCTTATTGCATCTTATTCTTACCTAATAATTTAAGTGTTTGTTACTTGTGGAGATCGTGTATATTTTTCTCTACGAAGTAGATATTTCATGTTGTTCACTAAAAAAAGATGTTCAAAACATCAAATAAACAACAATTTTTTCTCAAAATTCTCGTATTAAAAAAAATTTACTTACAATAATTTTGCTTTCACACTACAATTTTGATTTATTTATTTATTTATCGTAGAAGATGTTATATTTATTTAATCCAAATTTGAATGTGTTGGAGTTTATCCCAGCACGCGATATACGACGCCGTCAGGAACCTCCTTGTTCCATAAATTGGAACAACTTAATTCAAGAAAGAATCGATTAATTCAAATTTGAGTCGGATATTATTTTTTTAAACCAACTTAATTCAAGAAAGAATCGATTAATTCAAATTCGAGTCTGATATTATATTCTTAAAGCGGGAACAGTCGTCATTCAAGTGCACGAGTCGGAAAAGAGAAGTTTAAAAGACACCCAAAGAAGAGAACACACAGATTGACCCACCCAAACCCCGTCGATCTCAGGGAGAGGCGAATTGCTGACGTCAGCGGAGACCTAACTCCCTTCTTTTGTACACTCCCTCCGCCCGCCATTCTCCAGGTCAGCACTCAATTGTTTGGGCCTCTCGGCCGGATTAGGGCTAAACCCTAAACCTCCCCGCCCGTCGCGGGGCGGTTTCGTCGTGAGAAGTTTATAGTCTTTACGCTAAATTTGGTTGCTTTTCTTTTTTCGGGTTGAGTTAATTCCACCATGCAAACTGTCACACTGTTTGTTGATTTTTTCGGGTTTCGAAATTGGAATGAAGGTTCTACAGTTGACGAGTCATGGCTTCTTGAGAGGGGGATGGGCGGCTCGCGTTGATGTCGGACAATGCTGATGGTCTTCGTCAATTTCTCGGGCTGACTCGCAAGTACTGTGCTCTTTTGGGTGGTTGGGTTTACAGTAACGTTTCCGCGCATCTCAGGGACCTGGTGAGTTGGATAGAGTTCCGCATTGACCAGTTTCTCCCGAGGTGTTGTTGTTTCAGTGGCGTGATTATTCTTTTGTGATTTCAGGTTAAGAAAGACTCTGTTTCGATGGAGCCCATCGATATCTCTTCGGATAGCGATGCTGATTACGATTTCAGTGATGAAGAGTTCCAGTTGTCTCCGGAAAGAGAACCTACGAATTCCAGGGTACTGCCAGCTTGGGCTACTTCTTCACACGCCTCAAGCTCAAGGAACACAGGTTACGTCCTGATTTTTCTGAACAAGGGCTTCTGCTATCTAGTTTTATGTTCTTGTTCTTATGTTCTCCATTATTTTTGCTTGTTCTTCAATTGATAAATTGAGGTCACGAGGCAAGGGAAGTTTGACTATCAACAGCAGGTAGAAAAGGCGAATAAGATACCGGGAAATAGTAGAATCCATACGATGGTTTGTAGCTCAGGCACTAAATAAAGTAGAAACAAGGGGAATGTAAGATGCATATATGGGAGATAGATTTAGAATTATGAGGGAAGAAGCAAATTGTGGGAGGAATTCGAATAGTGTATGCGGTTCGTAATCTAAATTATCACCAAAAATTGTATCTATGGGTTTTCAGCAGCCATGTAAGATACAACTCCATAAACAGTCTATGATTCCTGCAACAAAGATTTCATTGATCTTGAGAAAATATATTTCTTTGACCCGGAGACTGGAGAGTATCTTGGCACTAACGTGTATGCTCTGTTGTCAATAGCGGCGCAATAGCGGAAATAGCGGCCCGCTATGCCATTTTTTAAGGGGGTCGCCGCTACTCGACGCTATCCGCTATTGACAACAGAGCATGTATGCAAACTGGAACCTTAATTTTATGGACTACGGATGAGCTGAAGTGAAAATGGTTGTACCCTGATTTATAGACTTTGCAATAGCGGCTATCCCGCTATAGCATTTCAGGGGGTCGCCGCTATGTGGCGCTGTTCGGGATTGCCTAATTAGGCTGAAACTAATGACTAATGGGAAATTCCCATTACAGACCTCAGAGTTAGCACTATATGCCATGCCTGCTGAAATGCTACTAAAGATTCATCATTGATATAATACCATGTATTGTGTGTGGAAGTTATAGGTACACACTGCTAACTGGTGTTTTTTGGTTCCTTTTCAGTTAATGATTCAAATGTTAGTTCTGCTGGGCGTGGTTATAAATCCAATGGCCATGGGAACTTGACACTCTCAGTAGACAATCCCTCAAAAAAATTGCAGAATGAACCTGATTCTAGCAGAAGTTTTAGAACCGCAAATTCGCTAAACTCTCAGGCTGGCGATGCTAGGCGTTTTCCTGGTGATGGAACTTTTGGTCATTATCGAAAAGTTAACCCTCAGATTGCTAATGTTTCTGGAGCAGAATATGAAAAACTTCCATCACAGCAGGCATCGAAAAGAACACTTCCACCATCTGTTAAGTCATCTGCATTTGGCCATCGATATGAGAACTTTGCTGATGTTGCTAGCAGTAGTCAATCTCGTAATGGATACGGGAGCATGCACCATACCCTAGGTTCGAGTTCACCAAATAATAGGGGCTTCAGAGACCCTCATGACCGAAGCAACAATGATGTAGTTACTATCAATGGAAGCAGGAGTCTACCCCCATCTTTTTTACCTGGGGTTACTGATGAAAAGGCGTCTGAAAGTGACGAGAGGTTGATTTATCAGGCTGCTCTTCAGGTACTCCAGGATGAGTTTAACTAACATGGACTACATTTTCTGACTGTTACCATCTTAACTTGCTCACTTTCTAGTTGTACACGAGAATAACCTTTTCATTATATGTCGTAGGATGTAGTAACAAGGAACAGTCTTATTGATTGAGTCTCGTAGTTTGGTGTTCTGACTTATGCCAAAAGAAAATTCCGTACTCGCTTTTGCTGATATGCATGGATCTGTTTAAACTTGTGTAGTAATTTTGGCCACGGTTTTGTGGTGCTTTGTCTTCGTTGTTTCATTTCTTATGATAGCATGATTTAAATTTTTTTCTGTCCGGTCTAAAGTTTCTCGAGCTGAACATCTTTCATTTCTCTTATTTTATATATAAGTTGCTCTTGCTAGCCTCATAGTCCGAAAGCTAAAGTTTGTTGGTGACTGGCTCTTGCAGGATCTCTATCAACCAAAAACAGAAGCTGAGATACCACATGGCCTTTTGTCGGTGCCACTTCTAAGACATCAGGTCTACCTTCCAGTTGTTATTGTCAATTCTATGTTAATCGGTTAATCTCGACTTCTTTTGTGTGATATTTTCGTTATTATCATTTTAAACAGAAAATTGCACTTCAATGGATGCTTCAAAGGGAAACTAGAAGCTTGCATTGCCTGGGTGGAATTCTAGCCGATGATCAGGCAAGTACACAGTGATTATTTGCTTTCTCTGCTGCGATGGAGAGCTAAAGTTCTTTTGCCATTCCAGGGTCTTGGTAAAACAATCTCCATGATTGCACTCATACAGATGCAGAGGTCGCTGGAATCTAGCTCTAAATCAGAGGATAACTGCAATAAGAAAGCTGAAGCATTGAACTTAGATGAAGATGATGAGAATGATAACTCGAAACATATTGGTGAATCTGCCGGTGCTAATCCTAAACAAGAAGTTGAATCCTTTACAAGATCAATTAGAGGTCGAAGACCTCCTGCTGGCACTTTGGTTGTGTGCCCTGCAAGTGTGGTTCGGCAGTGGTACCGCGAGCTGGATGAAAAAGTTGCCCATGAATCTAAGCTTCGTGTTCTGATTTATCATGGTGGGAGTAGGACAAAAGATCCTTTTGAGTTGGCCACGTATGATGTCGTTTTGACAACGTACGCAATTGTTACTAATGAAGTCCCAAAGCAGCCTTTGGTGGATGAGGAGGATGGGCAGGGAAATAATGTAGATGGTGACTTGTCTTCAGAATTTTCACATTTTAAGAAGCAGAAAAAGACTAACGTTTCCAAGAAGAGAAAGAATGGCAAAAAAGGAGATGACTACGGGTTGGAGTGCAATTCTGGTGCACTTGCAAGAGTGGCTTGGTCGCGGGTAATACTGGATGAAGCTCAGACGATTAAAAATCATAGAACTCAAGTTGCTAGAGCTTGTTGTAGTCTCCGTGCCAAGAGAAGGTGGTGTTTATCTGGCACTCCCATACAAAATACAATCGATGATTTGTATAGCTACTTCAGGTTTCTTAGATATGAACCTTATAATGTATACAAATCTTTCGTCAACGCCATAAAGGTTCCAATATCAAGACACCCACTGAACGGATACAAGAAGTTGCAAGTTGTGTTGAGGGGAATATTGTTACGTCGTACAAAAGGTAAGTGGAATATCTACATTTCCCTTGTTTCTTTCTTGCGTAGTGCTGGGCCTTTGCTCATCTTAAGGAAATCAGATTGGCGAACCAGTATTACATTTTTAAAGCCTCTGAATTTATTGTTATCTGTGTCCTATTTTATTTGTCGTTTTCGCTTGTTCAAGGTAAATCATCTTTCAAATGTTTTCAGATGAAGAGCTCCTTTGTTGGCAATTCTTCATGTTAAAGTCGTCTCTTGCTTACCTTATAAATGTTTCGGTTTGCTGTCTTCTGTGTCAGCTTTTAAATGTTACCGCCATTAGCTTGTTTTTCCTATACATAACTCAATCAGGAGGTGACTTCTTATTCAATCATTCTACTCCAGATACTCTCGATCTGATGTTATCTGCTTGTGTAGGGACATTGATCAATGGGGAGCCTATAATAAACTTACCACCAAAATCAATCTCCCTGAAGAAAGTTGAGTTCTCTAGTAAGGAACGGGCTTTTTATTCTTGGCTGGAAGCTGATTCACGCTCGAAGTTTAAGGTTATTTTCTTCCTGGCTTTATAAGCTCCCTATACGCATTAGTTGCAAATTTCTTTTGCTGTGGATCTTTTTTTAAAAAGTAAAATTTTATTATTAACAACACTTGGATAACTTCAGGACATGTCCAGGTAAATTCTATTTGGTTGAGAGTTCTGGGTTCTTGTCTAGACTGGTTGCCATTGTACCTGAAAAGAAGCAATTAGCCAGACAACCACAGATTTCTCATCTATACTATCAAGCAGCTCTTAATGGCTTTGCCATCTTTGTCATCATATTTTGCAGTGTGCTAATCCATTGTTAGTCTTTTATTTTGTTTCATTGGTAATGATTCATCAAGTAATTGTTTCAATTGTGGGATCGATTCTAATTGTTGACACAGCTATAATTTATTAAGATGTTTAAACATAACATTTTCCCGATGGGATGATAAAGCGCAGCTGGTATATGTAGTGATAAAAAGTTGCAAGTTAGCTGTGCACAAAATTATTCTTTTGTGGAAGGTGCCCAAATTTCAAATAGTGATGCACAAGTCTGGCCGACTGGCCGTTCATTCATTACTTGCTGGATTACCAAGTAGATATGCGATTTTGAGTATTGTCTCTCGTTGCTCTTCATCTGAGAGCCTTAATCAGTAATATGCCAGGAAAATTGTAGTGTGTGAAACTAGCATCGTAGAATGGGACGACTGTTTTAGGTGATGACACTTGATCTAGTTACCCTTTGCTTCGGCCAATTTTCTTTTGGGGATCACTGTCGGACACTTTATGTGTGACTAAACTAGTTACTGAGCTCGTTGATCTTTGTTTACAGGCTTTTGCTGCTGCTGGCACGGTGAAGCAAAATTATGCCAACATTCTATTAATGCTTTTGCGCCTTCGTCAGGCTTGTGACCACCCAGTGCTTGTGAAAGCTTCTGTGTCTGACTTCGGTGGAAAGCTTTCTGCAGAAATGGCCAAGCAACTTCCTAAGGATATGGTGATCAATCTATTAAGCCAGTTGGCCGCTTCATCTGCAATATGCCTTGTTTGCAATGTGAGTTTTCGTTTGGCCTTCTCTTCTTTTTGTTAGTTGTCGCGTATGTTTTTTTATGGGAGCTTGCAAAATGAAGTTTCACTGGCCATAAATTACCATGTCTAGAGTAAGGACCATTGTCATGTTTACTTGCCTGTTTCTGTGTCTCTGCTTTAACTTTTATTTGTAGAATTGCTCGCTGTAGGTCTGTTGAGTCACTGTTGTTTCCACGATCCCATGGGTTAGGAGAGGACCAATCATACAAAGAAAGTTTTAGTTTGTTTATATAAGGTTGACAGGTGAGACTCATTGGATGAGACCTCATCTTGAAATTGCGCACTGGATTGGCAATCCTATGTATCCATAAATGCTTCTGTGGATCATCACTATCATTTCAAATAAGAGAAATAGGAGTTATGTGTAAATTAGATGTTTCGCGGATCCGGGAGTTAAAAAAAGTTGGTGTTTTGTATAAAGTTGTACTAAGATGCTGTATGATCTAATTTTGCACCCACGCTGCTGGGTTGGGATAGTTATCTTTCTAGTGCACGACTCTCTTGCTTACATACTTGCATGCAATTGTCTCTGCCTGGACCCTGCTGTCACCACGCATGGCCATGTTTTTTGTTATCAATTTATGCTCAATTTTTTGACGGATCATGAGAAATGTCCTCCATTTGTCATTGCTTTTATTTAAAATAAGAGTATCAGAAGTTGATTGAGCCGTGTATTACGGGTCTGGGTTAATAAGAAGATATTCTCTTGAAAACATGAACTAGGAAGCTGTGTAGCATTTTGTCTAATTTGTTCATCAATGCTTCTGGCATGGGCTTGTCATCTGCATACAGCACGAGCCTCATGCCTGCAACCTCCCATGTACGTGGTCTTCCTGCCTGCTCATGAAATTATTCAGAATCTTCTTTTGGTCTGATGTTTTACAGGATCCACCAGAGGACCCTATTGTCACCATGTGTGGTCATGTTTTCTGCTATCAATGTGTGTCAGAATACTTGACAGGTGATGAGAATGCATGTCCGGCTCGTGACTGCAAAGAACCCATTGGTTCTGATGTCGTCTTCTCAGCAGATACCCTAAGGAGTTGCGCATCTCACAATAGGGATACTGATTTTACATCTCGTGAATTTGACGAGGAGTCGATGGTGTGGGATAGGGAGTATTGTTCATCAAAAATCAGAGCAGTTATTGATATTCTTCAGTCCCATAATGATGCAAGTAGTGCAAAGGCAGAGTTTGATGATTACGTGGGAGGCAGTAGAACCTCTGGGGAAAAATCTACAACTGGAGCGATAAAGTCCATTATTTTCTCCCAATGGACTGGCATGCTAGATTTGGTTGAAGATTCGCTTAGAACGGAGCTCTTCAACTATAGGCGGCTTGATGGCACAATGTCTTTGGCTGCAAGAGATAGGGCTGTTAAAGATTTCAACAATGACCCTGAGGTTCGGCCTGAGACTCCTTATTGAACCATACAAGTTTTTTTATAAGTTTTTTCTGCTGTAGTCACTACAGTTAATTTCCTCGATTTAGGAACCATATTCTAGCATAGCTGCTTTGCGATCATGTGGATGGTCTGAAATAGCCTAAGCATGCATGCCAACACAGATTTCTAGTTGGACGAAGGTGTTTTAAAAAAATTGGCCCACTCAATTCGTATCTAAATAATACAAAGGAAAATCCAAATATTGTCAAGAACGTAATAGGAAAACTTGGGCATCAATTTTGTACTAAGTTGGTTGAAATAATTTGCAGGTGACTGTGATGTTAATGTCACTAAAGGCCGGAAACCTTGGCTTGAATATGGTTGCTGCATCTCATGTTATCATGCTGGACCTTTGGTGGAATCCAACAACTGAAGACCAGGCTGTTGATCGCGCTCATAGAATTGGACAAACTCGTCCCGTTACTGTCACTCGGCTAACTATTAATGGCACGGTTGAAGACAGAATACTAGCTCTGCAGGTATTATTGAGTTATAATTTTATCGTTAAGCTGCTGAATATTGCCACGATGTTGGATACCAGCTCTCCTTTTTGTTGCACGCTTGCTTTCGTGGCGGGATTCTGATAAATCGGTCATTCGTGTAAACCAACGTGATATTGCAGGAAGAGAAGAGGAAGATGGTATCATCAGCTTTTGGTGAAGATCAGACTGGGGGCTCGAATACTCGTCTCACCCACGAAGATCTTAGATATTTGTTCAACGTTTGATGGCTAACCTATTTTCGAGCCATTCTGTAGCTAAAGTAGTCGACGTAGGACAGTTTTATACTAGCTGAGCGTAAATTTTGATCACTGATGGGGGTGAAGATAGGATGCAGTAGGCTTCTACGCCAATGTCTGGTGTGAAACTTTTGTGGTAGTTTCTGAAGGGCGACAGCCCATTTTCTTTGGGTCATTGCAACTGCAAAAAACTACACTCCCAAACGCTCAGTCTTGTAAATATTTGATATTAGGTGGTAATTATATATATCGGGCACTTATCTAGCCTCTTCTTGTTTTAGTTTCACGTGATGACTATTAACATTAGATTCGAATCGAAAAGTTACACAACGGCTATATGTTTCTCGGGCCTACGGTGTCTCCTTTCTAGTGGGCTAACTTTAAAAGTTCTCATCTTCCCTATTATTAAGCAAGAAAGAACCACAAACAAGTCTCAAACTAAAATCATTGTTACACCTTTCTTCTTAGATACACATTCTTCTTCTAGATTGGTGAATCCATCCATGATCACAGGACATATATATATATATATATATATATATGCCAAAACCCTGCCTGAATTGGCCACTCAACTTACATATAACAGAATACATAACAGTCAACAGCCGGTACGGGCCGGAAAAAGTGAAAGCAAAGGACAAGAAGCATAAGCAATTACTATGGATCAGAAACAGCTAGATTATATTTGGATAACGGAATGTGTCAGTGTAACAGAATTCTCTTTAGAACCGAAAAGAGAAACAAACTTGACATGCTTAGCAGGTAGACTACATCCTACGTAGAACTGCATAGTTCTCATCTCACATTGTTAATAGGTTTCCCAAGAATTTTCCTACACTAGTTCTGTACTTCTACTCTGTCAGGACAATCCGTCGACAGAAGTGTAAAGTGAATGGTATCTATCTGTAACCACAACATCATTGGTATCCTAAGGCAACGCGTAGACTAAATCGATCACGATTTGTCCAGCTATTCACTACCTAACCAGCAACGCATCTTGGACCGAACACCTCATGACGAATTCCCTTACGAAGGACCGACCAAGGGTACTGCAAAAGGAGGGAACAGTGCACCAGTTAGTAAAAGCATCAACACAAGAGATGTACCCCACTGCTCAAGGAAGTCTTCCAACTTACTTGTATTCGAGGTGAACATTCATGAAGCGGTTGTTTTCTTTGCTGCGAGACAGCGTCACTGAGCCTTCGAATACTTGACCTTGCTCCACCTCAAGTGGGTCGGCAAGATATATCAACGTCTTTGACAGGGAAGTAAAAGTGAATTAATTTCATTGATGGAATTATCATATGAACCAAAGAAGAACATGGAAACTTAGGGAGGAGAATACACAAAATAACAGATACCGAATTTTTCAGTACCTGTTTCCAATGTGTTGGGGGGTCCCCAGGAGCAGTAGACAGAACATGTGGATGCTTTGTCCTTTGTATTCCTTGATCCCCAGGAGCAGTATACAGAATAGGTGGATCATTCTCATCTGTCTTTTCTATCCTTTGATCACCATCCATTATGGAATCAAAGATGCTCGAGAATGTTTCGGAACCGCCAAATTGGACATTGAACCAGAATGCAAACCCGTGTAGTGGAGCTATAATTCCACGAAAAACAAACCAGTAAAAACATGCTTGCATTAACACACTGGAACACAAAGAAGATTCATGGACAGGTGGGGAATACCTCTCATCGGTGAACTGAACTTAAATCTTCCAGACAAAGTTTCAAGCTTCTGAAGTTGGAGAGTATAGCAGTCCACGTCTATTAACTGAAAGCAAAATATTTATATAAGACCTCCATTTAAACAAACATGTGGTGTTCTTATTTACGTTTGAAGATGACAGTCACTCTTAGATGAACCCTTACCACGTCGGCCGGCCACGCCATAACATTTTCCATTCTGATTGCCTCCACCATTGGCTCTTCAAAAGCACACTGTTTTGCCAATGGCATCATGGCAGACACTGCAATCAACAAAAAGGACAGGTATTATAAACTTGGTCTATGTCGAAACAAATGAAGGCGTGTTAGAGGAAAAGAACTTGATACTCACTATCAATTCCATAAACGCTGCGCCAGAAATCAACGCTGTCACGGTATCTGTCCGGATTCGTGACCGGTGCAATGTGCAACTTCAGGTAGTAAATGTGAAGAATTAATATCAGATGAACTAATTTTCAGAGCTGTGAAGGGCATGAAACCCGAAAAATCATACAAACTCACCGAGGCATTAGAAGGAAGAATTACGCCACCGTATTTTAGCCAGCGGTCCCTTGCAGTAATCACACTTCCCAGCATACTCTAACGCAAAGATTAGTGGAATAAGCAACTTCAAAATGCATCTATGGTCAACGAGAAGAGAGAACGTTAGTCACCTCGAAGAAAAGCATGTGGCCCATCCATTCTGAGATTATAACATCAACCTCCTCATCAATTTTAACATCCTGTACAAGTAAATGCAAATGCAGTTGAGTACATTGATACACAGAAAAAACTAGAGCTTTTTGTGTACATTGGCCTTCCGAACACATACCTCGACACGACCATGTAACACAATGATCTTGTCAGCCAAGTTATTAGCCTTTACAACTTCTTTGGCCTGGCAAGGAAGATCAAAACGATCAATGCACACCAAAACTTATGTATGCATCCCTCTACACTACGACTTAAACAAACTAATCTATATGTTCATTAGAGCTTGACATTTGCAGCTAATGTATCGATTCAACAAGTGATGTAAATCCTCGGAGGACAAGAATTCTCCTATAAAGAAACACACTGCACCTGGACTGCAATGTCGCTAGCCTCGATTGCATACACCTGGAAAAGGCAGCCTTAAGTAAGTTCGGCGACCAACCATGATTAAAGATGAGTCGCGATGCAGGAACCATAAGCTCGGATAACGCTTACTCGTTTAGCCCCAGCCCGAGCACATAATATGGAAAGAATGCCCGTACCACAACCAACATCCACAACAACCTGAAGACATTTGCATACCAAGGAAACCAATAAGTTCTCTTGAAGTGTTACCAAATGATCACTTACTCTGGAAACAACACAGAAAAGAGTAAAATGAACAAGATGCTTTCCACATATACTTTTTTAGAGGAAACAATTCTAGTAGATTATTCTGCAGCAGGTTAACAACAAAAGAGTGTTACTTTCAATTTTAACTTTGTAACACTACTACGCCTTACTTTGTCTTTAATGTATTGCCGATGGTTGCTGATTGCGGCTTTATAAGTCTCTGTTATTATATGATCCTGCATAAAAATAGAACAAAGAGACAATTTCATTCGAAGTTAACAGACTTGTGTCAACAAAGAACATTTAGCAGAATGTCATTGAAACATGTTGTATTATGCACACCGAGGCTCTTCCGTGTTCGACAGACATACTTCACCAGTCCCCACGAGATAAGCACTCAAAGAAAAACCCAGTTCCAGTTGCCAAGCCAGTTCCCAAACTTGTAATTCTTTTAACGTGTGAAGTCTAATTTATTTCGATTTTTCTTACTCGAAAATTTATTGGTTCGATGCAAAGATTTTTGGCACCTACGTGGAATGACACATCGTTTTGCTTCGAATTAGTACACGATGATGTGGCTAATGAGAGAAATTATCAAAATAATACATTAATTTTATATACTATTCCAAAAAATCCTTCCCTTCCTTTCTCTCTCCCCCCCCGGCTTGTTCTGGGCCCCATCACCTCCGTCGCCTTCTTCGCCCCTCCCTCGGTCTCCCTCCCCGACAACCTCATCTCCGGCGACGACCTATCCTCGGCCTCCTCCCGCACCACCACGCCGCCTCCATCACCACCCTCACATTCTTGGCCCATCCCTTGTTCTCCCTCCACCGCTACTTAGGGATCTCCGGCCACGTTTGCATCTTCGTTCACCTCAAGACGGTTAACAAGACATTCCTAGCACAAACTTGTACCTCACGCTAACCCACCACCAATGCCTACGAAGCCAAGTTGGTAAAGTTTCCACTTTTATTATGCCATTTTCTTTTTTTCCTAGGAATTCATTTCAACTAAACTCCACACCAAGAACCAAACCAAAGTCATAAACTTCCTTCCACAAACAAATTCTACAAAAGAACTAACCAACAACCAAAAGAGAAAAAAAAAAGAAAAAAGGGGAAACCAAGTTGGAAAAGTTGCCACCTTTATCATATGTTGGTGAACGCTGACGTCGGCGTAGTAACGGAAGTAGGCCTCGTCGAACTTCGTGAGTGGTGCAGCCGCCTTCTTCTCTTCCGGTGCCTCAGCCGCTTTCTTCTCTTCCGGTGCCTCAGACGCCTTCTTCTCTTCCGGTGCCTC
>SOPF01026968.1:0-18071 GCA_012979155.1 Hypericum perforatum
CCCAATTCGTCTCTTGTGACCTCTTGAAAGAATGACCTCCATAGAAGATCCATAAAGTACTCAAGACCAATGTCCCATAGACTCCGGGAAGTATTTTGTTGATTCAGGTACCCTTGCGCCATCCAAAGAGTTATGAGCTTTGGGACATTAATTATGTGATCTTTCGGAAACAAGCAACAATAAGCAAAGCAATGCTTCAGATACGACGGCAGATGATCATAACTTATCTTAAGACTTCGAATGATGTTTCCATGTCTTCCTCCTCCTCCTCCTCCTCCTCCAAGTTCCTCCATTCTAAAGGATGACCACTCATCAATTGTAGTTTTGAAGTACAAGAAGCTCCCTATTACTTTTATGGCCAACGGAACACCAGAGTATTTTGCAACTATTTCCTCTGCGATCTCTCTATGAATTTCACTTGGGACTTCCCCTTTCTTGAATGCCATTTGTGCAAACAATAACAGAGAGTCAGCTTTGGACAAACCTTGCAAGTTATACACTTTGATTGGACGTAACATCTCAGCTACATTAGCGAGACGAGTAGTGACAATGATCCTGCTTCCCATAACACCTCCAAGTAACAAATCTTTCAATTTACTCCATTTTTCGAAATCCTCGTTCCACACATCATCCATTACTAGCAAGTACTTTTTCCCGTTGATTTTCTCATGGAGCATGTCAACTAAGAGGTCCATCTCAATATCTCCATCTACTTCTTTAGCTGAAGACCCTAAAATCTTCTTGACTATCGCCTTCACATCGAAATCATCATCAGAGACACAAATCCATATTCTCAGCTCGAATACTGTCTTGACTCTCTCATCTTGGTACACATGTTGAGCCAAGGTTGTTTTTCCTAAACCTCCAATTCCCACTATTGGAACAATCCCCAGTTTCTCCTTGTAGTCTCCAGACAATAAAAGCTCTACAATGGCATCCTTGTCACCCTCTCTCCCAACGACCACTTCAGGAGGATGGGAGTGAGTTTGCTGTCTGTCCTCAGGCACAACAGGCCTCTCCGGACGGCGCTCCACCAGGCCGTAGTTCAGGCGGTCAGCCGTGATAGCATCGAGCCTAGCCCGTAACTCTTTGATCCTATGAGCCATGTTAAGACCAAAGAAAAGCTGGTTGGAGCTTGAGAAGAAAAGCCGTACCTCTTTTGACACCTTATTACCGGGCATCACTTTTCGCCGCAAAGCTTCATAGGAGAAATCATCCAGCAGATTCTCGGCATCGTTCATGGTGTCCTTGAGCCGTGTAAGCCAAAGTTGGAGTTGATGACTAGCCGCGGACTTCTCCTCGGCATCAAGAAGCACAGCTTGAATGGTGGAGAGAGTACCTTGGAGCCTCTGGAACTCATCATTGACACCTGACAGCAGCCGAATCTCCTGGAAGAGCTGGGAGCTCAAGGTGCTAAGGATTCCCTGCGCCACACCGAAGAGAAGTGTTTCTGCCATTTTCTCACAAATCGAGATAAGTTCTTATTGCAAAAGTTAATGTTCAAGCAACTGCAACACCTCAAACCATTAACCTGATATAACAAAGTCCAGGTCGAGCGAGGTAATCGACAAGGAGGAATGGTAGGTTTTTGATATTATTACTATTATTATATATATATAACCTCCGTTAATTCCGGATCGATGTCAATAATTCGCCTTGGGGCAGGTTCAACGTTTACCAATAAATAATGTTTCGTAGTAAATAAAATTGCATATTGGCCTTTGGGAGGTATTATATATTTCTTTTTTTTTGGGTGATTATATTATATTGGGAGATGTGAGGGTTGCACGTTCCAGTGAAGGTCACCCACATGGCGCCGAGTGACCATTTGGTACAGTGGCATTGTTCCCACTCATGTGGGGTGAAATCTAGGGTTCGACTCATGACATGAGCATTTCTAATGTAATAAAATAGGATTTAGAATAGGATCTCAAAAAATCACCCACATGGCTTTTCCGAAGTTTTTATAAAAAATTTGACTGCCGAATTTAATTTCACATCTAAAGTACAACATGAATGATCTTATTAAAATGAAAAGAAGCGGAAATGCTTAAGAAAATCTATGAGTTCTATCAACATAAAATGCACCTTCCTACGAGTTCAATCAATCCCACTGAAATGGAATTTCTTCAGTGCTCTAATGCACTACAGAAATTGGAAGAATTTAGAATACAAATCAAATTCACAATCACAATCTCAACATTCAAGTATTAATATATGAAAAGACAATGCTAAGAAAATACATTAGTAAATGTGACATGACGCGCATGATGACACACGGGATATAGTTCAAACACTTGGTTGAAAGATAAAAGACATACCTGAAGAAATAAAAAGATAATAAAAGCAAAAGAAAAGGAAAATATCAGTATTTTATACTCAAAACTATATCGAACAGAAACATGTTAACAAAAAATAAACAAGGAAACATATTTCATTTTCATCACAAAAAGATGGCAAGCATGACGAAGTCCACAACCGAGGAAAGACGACGAGATGGGGTCATCAATCCTTCCTTTAAAGTGAAAGCTAATATGAAATTATCCTTTGATTGCTTGTACTTCAAAATTGATGGGAAAAAGGATACGTATTTTGCCTTTTTATAATTCCTCAACCCTCCTCTTTCAACTTTTATGGACCAATGAATTTTCGATCCTTTATAAAGAGGGTCCACAACTTTTATGAGAATCTCAACCAAGGTTTTAAAAAATGCGGTCTGACCGGTGGTTCGACCGGTCAGACTGCAAATCGTGATCTAGACCATTCCGAGTTCGACCAGAAAATAGTAACCTTGCGAACCGCCTAATTTCCAGTCGAACCGAGCGATTTTCTGAGAAAATTGGGACAGACTGGGCGGTTCGACCAGAAATTTGATATTTTTATATATTTTTTGTAAAATTTATAGATTATTTTCCTATATACTTATCTATATTTGAAAAAATTACATTAAAAATGAAGAAAAAATAGTTCTAGTCCAACTGGTGGTTGGGCCGGTCGGACCTGTCGACCCGGAGTCGGACCCAAATCCGGGTCAACCTCCGGGTATTTTTTAAAACCCTGATCTCAACACACCATTAGAAAAAGATCATCAGACCGAAATTCTTAGGATTTTGGAGACGAAAGTGATAAATAAGGCATGGTAAATACAAGAGGCCCACCGGAACTTTCTTGTCACGGGCCGAATATCTTGAAGATGGAGATAGAGGGCCATTATTAATTATTGATTCATATAAGCTTATTTGGTCAGGTTGATTTATACAAGTATATCTATGTATATACCGCTTTTCCTTTTACATTTACATGGATTTACATTGTGTAAGAACTTATAACGATTACTCACCGTTTATGTACAACACATGGCATGCAGAAAATCTAATATGTGAAGAGTAATGGGAATAATTGCTTAGATCAACAAACAATTAAATTTGTTTTGGTAAACAAACAATTATTTTTTTAACTTACTAAGGTATATCAAGCTTATAAGACAAGTAGTGATAAGTAACATCGAAAAAGTATGTTTCCCATTTTAACGTCTCTACATTAACGATCAAATCGGACCTCGGGATTTTGCCTATTTTTAAGCAACTAAGAGTTCTGAAGTAATCAAGATTGGCCATTCTACAGAATTATATTTTTTTCAATCGTTAAATATTATTCAAACCGAAAAATCGAGTTTAACTTTGTTCTATCTCCGACAGGAATATGTATACTAAAAATAGAATTCCTAATACGAACTTCACTTGGTCTCGAATTCCAAATGGGAAACCTGAATCTTGAGGTGCCTGTATATACACACTGGCCACGTGGTATTTTAACTTCTATATAGTTGGCCGAAACAAAGTAAGAGGCTAAAGGAAGCAAATTAAGAAGAGAGGTGATCACGGAAGTGCTGAGTAAGCGAGGTTTATCGCCTTGGGCAAAGCCTTTCACTATTGACGTTACAGGCTGTCCTCCAGGTACTGATTTCCATCATCCCATTCGTCATTCGATTCGATAGAATTCAACTGTAATTGTTTTTCCGTTTGTTTTGCATTTAATGGAAATAATAGACACCCTTAATTGGTTTGGTGCTGAAATGGGGATGCAGGGATTTCTTCTACTAATGGTGTCAATGACTCTGATGCATTGGGCTCCAATAGTAAGTCCATTATGTTAGATAAAGAAAGCAAGGACGAGCGAGTTGATCTTGTAGTACAACGCTGTTCGGTTGATCATCCGTCAATGGCGAATTCATCGGATGGAGACTTGAAACACGTCAAGTGTTCCCACAGCAAGCTCGATGAAGACGATCCTGATGTCGATTCGCCTTGTTGGAAGGGACTAACGAACAACAATCAGACTAAACCCGAAAATATTGAAATCCCAAACTCATTGCTTCTAGCGAGTGAGCAACAAACATGCAAAAGACTGAACCCTTTCGCTGCTCTTTTCTTTCCCACAAATACGAAATAAAGAAGACAGGAAGATGGTATCCTCAACGATTGGAATATCAGCTCAGTGTCAAGTTCATCATTAATGGACCAACATTGAAACAGTGGTTGATAATATCAACGAACTGTCGGACTTGCTCCTGGAGCACTGCTTGGGCGATTCGGATCCTTTGAATGTTGTGGAGCGTGATAATATCAAGCACGTCCTGGTCAATCTCGCCACTTGCATCACACATCCTGCACAACATACGAACTTCGAATGTTCTGCCAGATCGCGACAAGGTTTCGTTCTTTATGACAAAATAGTTTGCAAAAGTTTGTACTATGTAATTCAATTATAGGTATGCAGAGAGAATTTGCCATTAAGGGTGCATTACAGAAAATCCCGTCTCTGTTATTTGTTGAAGAGAGAAAGAAACGTTGTGCTGTGCTGCTAAATTAGCGAAACAAAAAGTTTAAAGTTGGTTTTGGCTAATACGTACTGATTTTTCTTTTGAAATGTAGGAATTGGATTTTTTTTCCCTTTTTTTTAGGTCGTAGTGGTTGTTGATTGTTGAAGTTTCTGTTTTATTAAGAGATTGTTTATGTTTGATTCGTTTTCCAATATATCCTAATATCCTATACCAAGGCATATTACATAATTAATAATTGCATCAACCAGCCCTATGATTACTTTCTCAATTTCACAGTTGTCCGATTGATACTCTCATTTTAACATCAGAATAATTCAAGTTTCGATTAAATCAAGAATTTACTGAATTTTAATGAACTTACATTCCCAAAGTTCCAACTACCCCTATTTGTTGACCCCAAGATAATTAATTGTACTAATTAACGAGAAATATCTTTTACATTTTCCAAATTCAAGAAGTACGACATGGGCTTGGACTGTACTACAATCTTTTAATTTCCTACCATATCAGCCATGGCTTCTTGGTAGTACAGGTAGGTCCGAACCTGCGGAGTACAAAATCGTACCACAAATGAAAGGTCCAAGGGTTAACCCTGTGTAGTACATTAGAAAGCTGGTAGTGGAAAATATTGGTCGTCTAAGACATATATAAGTACCACCATTGAAACAGAACGGATTCCCAATTCATGAAAGAACACCAAGTTGGTA
The DNA here is from genome assembly GCA_012979155.1 of Hypericum perforatum. Taxonomy (NCBI): domain Eukaryota; kingdom Viridiplantae; phylum Streptophyta; class Magnoliopsida; order Malpighiales; family Hypericaceae; genus Hypericum; species Hypericum perforatum. Next base: position 5,551 of record SOPF01026968.1, read on the forward strand.
GTGGATAACAGTGTAGAATTTTTGACAGGGTCTACTCCAGATCACATGAAATCAATTTAAATTCAGTCCTCATGTGTTCTCAAATTGTTATTGTCAAAATTTTCTTACACTAAAGTGATGAAATGGAATTAGAAGAGCCCAAGTTAGTGTAAATGAGAATATTTTACAATTTGAAAAGGTGGATGATTGTCGTGTAAATTATATTTACATAACATAATCGATAAGCGGAAGCGTATCCGGATTGGTTGATAGCTAGGTTTCTCTCGCTTTCCTACCGTTTATGATGCTTACCGATGGATAGCATTAGCATCTATTTATAGGCAAAGAGAGGACATAGCTATGTAGCCTAATTTGATCTGGTGCGTCCATCAAGCTACCAATGGACGGTTGAGATTAAACTAACAACCAGAGTTATAAGAGAACTCTAACTCATAAGAGTTATCAGTTATAGAGTTCAATTGCATGAGAGCCACCTTAATAGAATTATCTAATAGATAATTCTTACATTCTCCCACTTGGCTCGAATACAGGTTAATAGCTAACATAATGTGTAAGACATTAAACAATCTCAACTCAAAGTCCACAGTCATAATGTCATCATATGAAAAATTACTAAATACGAGCTATAGTAGTTATATATCATTTATAGACATACTCCCTTCCATAACCACGCCATTTGTAATTCAACATACTAGACCAATAAGGCGGTACATAGAACCAATAATAGTCCACAATAATGTCTTAGAAAGACTTTCTTGTTTTCCCATAAATCCATAATGTATACATCAATAACGAAACAAGAAAATCATAATGTATAACAGGAACGAATATGTGAGCTCAGAGTGTCATCTATCAAAAGCAATCAGAAATACAACCAAGACCCATTCTTAGTGCATGCTCTCTAAATTGTTTTGGTTGTAATGGCTTTGTCAATGGATCTGCAATCATGAGATCTGTACTGATATACTCAATGTACACTCTTCGTTCCTGAACTTCCTCTTTAATGACAAAGTACTTCAATTCCATGTGTTTTGCACCTCTAGAGAACTTGTCATTTTTGGAGAAAAATACTGCTGAGGAATTATCATAATAAATTTTTAGCGGCTTGCTAATGGTGTCGACAACCGCAAGTCCCAAAATAAAGTTCCTCAACCACTTTGCTTAGATGCTGGCCTCATAACATGCCACGAATTCGGCTTCCATAGTGGATGATGCATGTGAGAACATGCATTCATTTAGTGTTAGTTTGTTAAGTTTTCGTTATGTTTTAGGAGATGTTAAGTCGAGTCTTGTCTACATTTTGTTTCATTTTTGTTTGTTTGGTCAAGGAGAAGATTGTCTGTTGCTTTTGTGTGTTTTGTAGGTGTTTAGGAGCATCGTAGGAGCTGGAGCGAAGATTGGTGGACTTAGCCGAAGAGTTGAAGCAAAGATCGGAGGACTTGAAGGAAAAACATGAATGGGGCAGCCTTAGACCCCAGCGTATGCTGGCCTTGTTCGATCTTGAAGAGGAAAAAGAGGAAAAAAGGGGCAGTAGCTGACCCCAGCGTACGCTGGCTTCCCAGCGTACGCTAGCCTTTGGCAGGGGACAAGAGAAAATGCTCACCTAACTTCCCATTTAGCTTTGTCTAAAGCTTGGTTGACAAGCACTAAGGGAGGACGACAAAAAGAGGGAGAGGAGGCAGAGAACAACAGCTTGGAGGAGAGAGGAACATCCATATTTAGATTAGCAATCTCCAAGCTCTAGATTTTCAATTATTAGATTAGTGTTCTTGAGTTATTCTTAAGATTATTATAAACATTGTTGGATCATCGATCACGGAGGTACTTTCATTCTTATCAATAAAGAAGTTTGTTTTTCCATTCAATTGCCTTTGTTGCTTGATTGTTTGATGCTTGTACCATCGGATCAAAAGTGACAGTTTGATTCGGATCATTGATTCTTCGTTCATTGCAGCCATTGTAGATTTTGTTTAATCTCTGCATTCTTTTGCCTTGATATTGTTAGTGAATCTAAGCCCGACAAACTTAGGCTCATAGAGATATTGAGTTTGTAGTTTAGAAGTATCGTTAAAAGATTGAGATTGACAATCTTGAGATTTTGCGATATTATTGGTAGCAATAGTGTTAGATCATCAACCCAACGATCCATTTGCTTAGCTTAAGATCTAGGAACGCATAACTGGAACTTGACGAACAATTTTCACTTGTTATTCCCTGTGGAGACGATCTTACTTATCACGATATTACTTGTGCGATCGTGTAATTCTTGCACGTATAATTGATCCAGTTTGGACACGCATCAGTGGATATTGATGTTGTAGTCTGTTTGGCACTTTTTCATGAAATTGCTCCATCCGCCAAAAGAAATACATATCCACTAGTAGACTTCTTACTATTCAAACATCCAGCATAATCTGAATCCAAATATCTAATCACCTCCAAAGTGTCAGATCTTCTATACATGAGCATGTGATCTTTAGTTCTATAAAGATAACTTAACACTTTCTTTGCAGCTCTCCAATGTTCTTTTCCTGGATTCCTTTGGTACCTGCCTAGCATTTTGACCGCGTAACTGATATCCGGTCATGTACAATTCTACAAGTACTGTAGGCTACCAACAACTTGAGTATAAGGTATAGGCTCTATTAATTTTCGTTCTAGATCATTCTTAGGATATTGTTCGAGACTAAATGTGTCACCTTTATGTATAGGTATAGGACTAAGATTACATACGGAATGTCCGAATTTCTCCAGAATCTTTTCCAAATACCATTTCTGTGACAATCCAAGCAAACCTCGTGGCCTATCACGAAATATCTCTATTCCAATCACATAGGATGCTTGACCCAAATCTTTCATCTCAAAATTTTTTGAGAGAAAGTCTTTAGTCTCACATAATATTCCTAAGTCATTTGCAGTAAGCAAAATATCATCAACATATAGAACTAGGAATATATACTTGCTCCCACTAATCTTTTGGTATATACACCGATCAACATCATTTTTTTTAAAGCCAAAAGATATGATGGTATCATTAAACTTGATATACCACTAACAGGAAGCTTGCTTAAGCCCATATATCGATCTTTTAAGTTTACACACCAATTTTTCTTTTCCACCAACCTCAAACCCTTCAGGTTGATCCATATAAACTTCCTCTTCAAGATTCCCATTAAGAAAGGTAGTTTTTACATCTATTTGGTGTAACTCTAAATTATAATGAGCCACCAATGCCATAATTATCCTTAAAGAGTCTTTCTTAGAGACTGGTGAAAAAGTCTCGTTATAATCAATACCACTTTTCTGAGTAAAATCTCTTGCTACAAGTCTAGCTTTATATCGTTCGATATTGCCAGTAGGGTCACGTTTGGTCTTAAAGACCCATTTGCATCCAACTCTTTTAGAACCTTTTGGCAATTCGACGAGATCCCAGATATTGAGCTTTTCCATAGATCTTAACTCTTCTTTCATGGCATCGATCCATTTCTCAGACTCGTGCGATGTAATAGCTTGTGAAAACAAAACTAGATTCTTATTGACTCCGATATCAAACTCTACCTTAAGTAAATTAACCACAAAATTATCCGAAATAGCTGAATTTCTTTCTCATTTAGAACGCCTTAATGCTATTTCTTGTGGTTGTTCATTTGAGTTTGGTGAATTAATTGGTACAAGTTGACCCAAATTTTGATCCATGTTGACTTGCATTTTTCAACATTTTGAGTAGCTTTCGGTATAATTGTGGAAGAAGAAATTGATACAGGCAAATTCACATCCACTTCTACTTCCTCAATTTCTACCCATTGATTACTCCTACTAATTTCACCATTCTCAATGAACCTTGCATTACCAGTTTCAACAATTCTCGGACTATGGTTTGGACAGTAAAATGTGTACTCTTTAGATTTCTCTGGGTAACCAATAAAGTAACCACTAACTGTTCGAGAATCTAATTTACTTTCATGTGGATTATATAATCTTGCTTCCGCTGGACAACCCCAAACAACAGGTGTCTAACGCTAGGTTTCTTTTTAGTCCATAACTCAAAAGAAGTTTTTGGAATAGCTTTACTAGGAACTCGATTCAATAAGTACATAGCGGTTTTGAGAGCATACGTCCACAATGAGATTGGTATTTTTACATTACACATCGTACTCCTAACCATTTCAATTAAAGTCTGATTCCGCCTTTTTGCTACACCATTTTATTGTGGTGTACCGGGCATGGTGTATTGAGTAGTTATATCATGTCTTTCAAGGAATTTTGCAAATGGACCGGGATATTGACCACTTTCGTCATGTTTACCATAATATTCACCACCTCTATCAGACCTTATGATTTTCACTTTCATGTCTAATTGTCTTTCAACTTCATTCATGTATACCTCAAATGCATCAATTGCTTGAGATTTTTCACGAAGTAAATAGACATGACCATAATGCAAAAAATCATCAATAAAGGTAATAAAATACTTTTCTCTACCAAAGGATGGAACATTAAATGGTTTTCAACTTCATTCATCAACTTCATTCAATAAAGGTAATAAAATCATGTATACCTTATGATTTTCACTTTCATGTCTAATTGTCTTTCAACTTCATTCATGTATACCTCAAATACATCAAGTGCTTGAGATTTTTCACGAAGTAAATAGACATGACCATAATGCGAAAAATCATCAATAAAGGTAATAAAATACTTTTCTCCACCAAAGGATGGAACATTAAATGGTCCACAAATATCAGTGTGTATAATCTCAAGAAGCTGATTACTTCTTGTGACTCCTTTCTTACTATGTTTGGTTTGCTTTTCCTTAATGCATTCCACACATATGCCAAGATCAGTAAAGTCAAGATTTGGTAGAATCTCATTCTTTACTAATCTTTCTAATCTTTCTTTGGATATATGACTCAAACATTTATGCCACAAGTAAGCTGAACTATTATTCTCAATGTTACATTTAATTCCAATATTATAAATATTCAGTAAAGATTCAGAAAAGGCACTATCAAGTTTCAGCTTATATAAACCATCAGATAGAATACCCGAACCAATAAGGTTTGTATTCTTAAATAAACTGAAACATCCAAATCCAAACTTAACATGAAAATCACAAATATCCAACATAGAAAGAGAAATCAAGTTTCTTGAAACTGAAGGCACATAGAGAGTCTGTAATAAGTCTAAATGATGACCAGTGTCTAAGACTAAATGATAAGTCCCAATGCCTTCAATTGAAATCTTCATTCGATTTCCCATGAGGAGGAACCTGTCATTTGGATTTATGGTTTGGATTGAATTAAATCCCTTTCTTTTCGAACCAAGCTTTACGTTTCGGGCAGTCTTTCTGATAATGTCCCTCCTTTTTGTAAAAATGACACTTATCGCCCTTCTTTTTATTCATGGTAGGTTGATCTACCTTAGCAGGGCCCTTCCTTTTGAATTTCTTGGCTTTCACTTGGTATACTTTCTCAACTCCTTTACCCATTAGGCTGATAGAATGACTTCCTTGGTTCTTTAATCTCCTTTCCTCCTGAACAAGCTTACTGGCCAATTCATTAACAGTCCATTTATCCTTTATGGTATTATAGCTAATCTAAAATGGCCCATATTCAGGAGTTAGTGAGTTCAATATGATTTGCACCAAGAATGAGTCATCAGTTCCATGGCCTAGGGTCTTTAATCTTGCTGCCAAATTTGTCATTTTCAGCACGTGATCATGCATACTTTGCGATCCATTGAACTTCATGGTCGTAAGATTTGCCATTAATGTGCCAGAAAAGAGACTTATCTACAGAACGAAACCTCTCTTCTATAGTAGAAAGATATTCCTTTGTACTTTCAATCTGTGAAATTGAGCTCTTAATGTTGTTGGCAGTTTTTATGCGCATAAATGCTAAGCTTAATCTGTTTGATCGTTCCCATTCATAATGGAACGCTTTGGCATCTTCAGAACTTTCATAAGTAATAGCCTTAGTTTTTTTTTCTTAGTGCCAAGTCAAGATCCGAAGTCCCTAAATAGAACTTGACTTGTTCACTCCATTTAGAGAAGTTCAAACCGTCAAACAGATCAACACATGAAGCATGAACTGAAATAGCTGCAATTTTAACATACATGCTCAAATTAACATTCAATAAAGGATTCAAATCATGTAAAAACAGTTAGAGTACATTATAGCTCTCCTTTGGGTAGAAACAATAACATACTATCATAAATCAATACCATATAAAACATTCATTGTAGAATTTAATAATTTAAATCAAATAAACATGCTATCTTTGGATAAACATAAATACTTGACCAAATTAAAAATTCATACATAATGTTCATAGAAGAACTAAATATTCAAAATCAAATACACGTTATCTTTGGATATGCATATGTACTTGATCCAAATATCTCGCTCATCACCTTTATGCTTGCTATTTACAGAATAATGATCTACCTTTGGGTAGAATCGATTTTCTCATAAATAGCAAACGTCAATTTATTCATCAAGATCATTAATTAGTATTGCGATAATTGACGAATAAATAACAAATATATATATACATGTTTATAACATTAAAGTTTGGCCACTTTGGTGACTAACAAACATATAAAATAACATGCATAACATTAATATCAAGTAAAATTTATTTCAACATTCAATAAATCAACTTGAATAATCATTAATTACAATTTATAACAATAATTCGTAACTCATAACATTAAGAGTATTAACATATTAAAATTGTAATAAATAACAAGCATACAATAATTGAGATCTAATTTCTATTTTTAAAAAATTCAGATTTAATCAAAATCAAAATCAGTTATCTATTCCAATTAGAAATCCATTTAAACTTATTCAAATAACCAAAATAAAACAAATACATAACAGAAAGACAACCCACGGACAGCAACAGTGACCGCGTGTAAGGCATATACGGCATATTTCAATTAGGTCAGCACGGTTTCACGTGTTTTTCATTTTAGTTCTCGATAATGAAATTCGCAGAAAACAGATGGATTAATTACGATTCAGTCCCTCTGTTTCTGCGCGTTTCACAATTCAGTCCTCCCTTTTCATGGCAATCCAATTATTTATTCATGCATATGTTTCCGCTTCCTTTTTAGATTTCAATCCAAAATTAAATAATCAGTTCACGGATAACAAAGCATAAAATAAATACCGAAATCTTGCATGTGATCCCTTTCTATTATATCAAAACATATACATACGAAATTAACAGAAGCAAATTTTCAATTCAAACCTTCATATGAACTCGTAAACCCCACTAATATGAATAATTAATTTAGTTACACCATAATACACGGCTCAACTAATGCGAGAGCCTTTTTACAGAATGCACGCAAAATTCAAAACCAATCCATGAAGAACATAGGCTCTTGATACCACATGTAAATTATATTTACATAACATAATCGATAAGCGGAAGCGTATCCGGATTGGTTGATGTCGAGTAAAACGTTATCGTCGCTATAGCTAGGTTTCTCTCGCTTTCCTACCGTTTATGATGCCTACCGATGGATAGCATTAGCATCTATTTATAGGCAGAAAGAGGACCTAGCTATGTACCCTTATTCGATCTGGTGCGTCCATCAAGCTACCAATGGACGGTTGAGATTAAACTAAAAACCAGAGTTATAAGAGAACTCTAACTCCTAAGAGTTATCAATTATAGAGTTCAATTACATGAGAGCCACCTTAATAGAGTTATCTAATAGATAATTCTTACATATGTCGTGTAGGAGTCCCAACAGAATCTACCTGAGATCACATACGGCCTAGTTTCAATTCCTGTCTCAGTGTGTTCTCAGGTCGTCCTGCCGAAATTTCCTACACCAGGACCAGAACCTTTAAGGTACTCCTTTGGAAATAGATCTTACTTTTCCAGATTTGGTCATTCCTAACTAATGTAAAATTCGAGTGGGGAAATGGACTTAACGTAATTGGGACTGGTAAATGGCGTCGTAACGGTTCCTCCTCCGCCGTAGATCCTACATGTAAATCCGTGGTCGGTTGTTTCTATGGTTAGTAGCAAGGTTCTTAAAAAGACTCGGAGGTCGACCTGGAATTTTGTCCGACCTTGGAGTCGACCGGTCTGACCAGTTTAAATACTGGTCAGACCAAATTTGTTTTTTATATTTTTTTTTAATTTTTTGAAATATATATAGGTATAGATAAATAATTTGTGTAATAAACTAATAATAACACAATAAATAACATATAAACATATAAATTTTTATAAAATATACAAAATAAAATATTCATACAAGCAAATAGTCTCGAATCAAAGATAAAAAAATAAAATAATAAATATTTTTTGACTGAACCACCCTGGTCCGATCGAAGATCCGGTTGAACTGTCTGATCTGACCAGAATTAGGGAGATTCACAATATTATTTTTAATTAAAAGCGGACGTTATAAATCCCGATTCTTGGTAACCGCATTTTTTAAAACTATGGTCAATAGATGATTTGGCTCTGAACTGACGAGCCTTTGTTGGGCCTAAAGGGTTATGGCTTGTTGGACTTATTGGCACATATATGATATGGGCTGATTTAGCATTTATATGTCCATGGTTGTTGTTGGGCTTTGAGGCTCACATGGTAATTTTAAGTATGCAGGTTAATAACAACATTAATTTAATGGAATTAGTTATTTGAGTTTGAACCTCCACTCTGGTCCCTGGTATAGATAATTCTTTAGTTTTTAAGTGTAATAATAACAATAATTAATATGTGGGTTTTTACTAAAAACTTAATCTCCAATTCATACCCGCAAGAATCCATGTCCCATTGCATTTTGCCTACGGTATTTGACATTGTAGGATTTGAAACAACTGCACTATAGTTAAAAATATTCGGATCAATCTTTTTGATGAATGTGTTTATTCAATATCTGTTTGGATACGGGGCACCCAAATTTTTTTTTTTTTATAAATGATTTGACATTAGAATACTTCTATAATGGCATTAAAACTTATTCTGTAGAATTTTGATGTTATTTATGATTTATAGTCAAGATTTGACTAGCAGTCTAGTAAATATAGAGGAAAAGCAAGACATTTTATGGTCGGGCAAAAAATAGGGGCAAGATTTGACTACCAACCTCAATGTAATGCCCTTTTTGTTTAACTATTCTGTAATGATCCAAGTTGTGTTCGAATCTCCTGGAAGAGCTGTGAGCTCAAGGTCCTAAGGATTCCCTGCGCCACACCGAAAGAGAAGTGTTTCTGCCATTTTCTCAGAAATCTAGAGAAGTTCTTATTGCAAAAGTCAATGTTCAAGCAACTGCAACACCACAAACCATTAACCTGATATAATAAAGACCATGTCGATGGAGGTAGTTGACAAGGGGAATGGTAGGTTTTCGAGATATACCTCCTGTTCATTTCGGATCGATGTCAATAATTCGCCTTGGGGCTGGTAGTTGATGACTAGTCCTCACTTGAGGGGACCATATGTGTAACCGTACAATTAATATATCCCTCTGCCTGACTTTGACCGACTGGATACATACAAGAGCGACAGGTTAAAGACGAGAGGGGGCTATGGACGTGGCCGTTGCTGGGACCCGGCACACCGGAAGATATTCCATTTCTGTGGTCTACAATCTTATGGGATCGATTGGACTTGGAGGAAGTTGCAGAGCTTGTTTCTTGCATCTACACAAGGTCACTCTCTTCTATTGTTTGGTTCGAAGTTGCAGAGCTTCTCTGGGCCCTATCTGCTGCATTAGCCAACCTGAGATTCCAAAACCTCTCGACACCAACTAGCAGTAACCCGAGGCAGTTTCCGCTCAGATTAACCATCTGTAAATTTGACTTCATTTCCTTGAAATAAGGGAAAGATGTAGATTATGTGGACAATTAAAAGGTATGTTTGTACAATTGTCAGGCCTGTCAATTGTACTTATGATGAACTATCCACAAGTTATGATATCGAAACAGGTTTTTATGTTATACTATTAGAGTATTATTAACCATATCCATAAAGACTTCCTTTTATGTTTCCTCTTGGTTGTGCGGTGAAGTACTGATTTGCCTCATCAACTGTGATCACAGTTAGTATTAACTCTGCAGCATTCCTCTTAGTGATACTGATATGTTATCCCAGGCCCAGCCTGAAGTGGAAGGCCCAAAACGAAGCCCATATAACGACTCCACCCACACGAGTCGGGGTTTCACCGTTTCACAGCTTAAACCTGTTGGAAATGGATCTTTATTTAATGGCTAGAAGAAAATATAATTTTAGCTTACACCACTCTCTGGAAGGAAACAGAATTTTTATTATGTAAACTTATTGTTTACAAGACTCACGCCAACTCACTTCACTTGGTTTTATTCAATGCATTACAATATTAAATTCCTATCCTAGCTTCCCTATTTATAGGAAGTGATCACCGCCTTATGTCCACCGCCTTAGTATTCTAGATTTTCCTAGATGAAATATTTAGTTCTAGAATTCTCTGCCATATCTGAATAACTCTACATATTAGTAGCAAATCAAATTTATATTTTCAACAAAACCCCATCACCAAACGGAAAGAGAGATGTTCTTTTTCCGGAAGTCAAATGTTTCTCAGCAACTGCAGCACCTCAAACCATTAACCATGATATAACAACGTCCAGGTCGAAAGAGGTAGTTGATAAAAAGAATGGTAGGTTTTTAATATATTATGATATATGTCAAGCTGGGGCAGGTTCAATGTTTACCACTAAATTAATGTTTTTTTGGTAAATAAATTGCATACGGGCCATTCTTTGTCTTCCCTTACCTACGATGCAGTGAAACTTCGTCCAGCCTCCTCCCAAACACAAAGTGACAAAATGGAGAAGGAGCCAAACAAACACCACAAGGAACCGGCCAAGACCCAGATCGGACAAAGGCAAACATGCAATAAAGACACAAGCTTTACGCCTTTCATGCTCGAATTTGGCAGGAGATCGATAATGGTACTTGCTTTTTTTAGAAAGTACCTTTGACTTCCGTCGCTCCGCATCGTCCTTGTTGATTTCACCGCGTATCGTTTTGTTTTTGATCTGTCGATTTGAGTATACGAAATGTCCTGTCGGACCGGAACTCGGTGGACGGCATCGTTTTGTGTATTATAAATATTTACTTGCTAATCTAAAACATTTTGCAAAGTTACCTCTATAAATATTTTATTTAGTGTTGTTGGTTAATTCAACCAAACTAATAGGGATGGCAGAAATGCCCATACCCTGCGGGTCGGACCCTACCCTTATCCCGTGGGTCGAGGGTCTGTTGACTTTGACTGGGTCTAGGGTAGGGTATGAGTATGGGTCTATATTTAAAGGGAGGGTCGAGGGTAGGGTATGAATCTATGAATTTTTACCCTACCCTTACCCTTTTACCCTAATTTAGACCTTATTCTTAACTAGACTCTAACTAAATAATAATTAAACTCTAATTAGACTTATTATTATTATTTTTTATTTATAAAATATAATATATTTCTTAAATATTTTGAAATATAATTTACGAAATTGACTTTTTTTTAATTATTTTTAGTGATCTATAAGATATTTCTTAATAAATTTTAATATATTCATTATGATTTAGTTAAATTTTATACTAAAAAATATATTGTATTTAATTCGAGGGTCGGACCCTGTAAGACCCTATAGACCCTACGGACCCTAAGGGTAAGGGTATGAATCTAGTAATGAAAAATCTTAAGGGTCTAGGGTAGGGTATGAGTTCGACTTTTTAAATAGGGTATGGGTAGAGTCGTACCAATACCCTACCCGACCCTACCCATCGCCATCCCTACAAACTAACATCTTCACCAGTTGATTCGGGTGGCTTTTTTGGTTGATCTACTTTTACTTTTACATGTTTCTCGTTTTAAGTATGATAAAAAAAGAATTCGTACAAACAATATGACAACTTTTGTTTATGGCAACATTAAAAAAATGAAAAAAGAAACCAAATTATCTCGGGTGCAATCGCTACTAAATTATTTCGAAACGTTACCATTCTGGTGATCCTCAGGTTTGGAATCCACCTCCTCCTGACGAAAATCTTTCTTGTACTTGTACCAGGAAGCCGATACGAGGTAGATGACGAAGTTGATGGAGCTAAGGACAGCCAGGAACCAGTAGAACAGGTCCAAATTGACAGTGTTAAGGTTGTTCCCCTCAAGCCATCCGTGCCCACTTGGCGTGATCCGCTTGGTCACGGCATTGATGAGGTTGACGAATATCGTGCTCAGGAAGTAGCCAAATGACATGGTCAGCCAGGTGAATGAGGTGGAGAGGGACCTCATTCCTGGGGGAGCTTCCTGGTAGAAGAATTCCAGCAGGCCGACAACTGTGAACATGTCGGCGATCCCGAAGATCCCGAATTGGAAGGACAGCCAGAACATGGTGACGGGGTTCGTCGGGTCCCTGATGGCCTTGTCCCTTCTGTGAACATCGATGACAGCAGCCACCGACATGGAGATTATCGAGAGAACCAGGCCGACCCCTACACGCTGGAGCTGG
>SOPF01026969.1:6749-16850 GCA_012979155.1 Hypericum perforatum
GCCTTTACAAAGTTTCTCACTTATTTCTCCTACTCTTCTTGAAGAAAAATGAACATAGTCTTTTGACAATTATAGTGACCTAAGATTATCTAAATTGAGCACTAAGTAATACAATTTGATGAGCTTATGTTTCACCTCTGTAATATCTCTTACCTTCATCTTCTTTTTTCTAAGGAAACTTCTCTTACCATCACATATACACCATCTTTTATTTCTTTTACTTCAAGTTTTGTGATCATCTCTTTCAAGTAAGGATCATTGTGATAACTCAAGACAATTTTAGACCTCAAATACTTAGACTAAATAGTAGAGAAAGCCAAAATTTGTTCCTCCTTCTCTTTAATGACTGTAGATATTGCATCAGCAGCTCTATTCTCACTTTATTTATTATAGTGAATCTTATGATCATATCTCATAAGTTTAGAAAGCTGAGAGTACTAACTCATGGTGAATAATTTTTGATTTTGTAGGAACTTCAAATTTCTATGGTCAATTCTTATCACAAAGTGTCTTCCTACTTAGTAACAATGTCACTTAGTTACTACTAACACAATTTCTATTACCTATCATTGATAAGTTGATATGGTTAGGTAGTTAAGCCCTAGAGACTCACTAAAATCAGCAATGGGGTGTCCCTTCTATGACAAGACTACTCCAACCCCTACATCTAAATTATTAGTTTCTAGCACAAACTACTCATGAAAATAGTTAAAATTAACACTAGCTTAGTAGTCATGAATAACTTCAAATTTGCAAAGGCCTTCTCAATTGCATCTTCCCATTTAAATCCCTTCTTTTTCACTAGAGGCTTGTTGATCAATTTATAATATTCAATGAATCTTCTATATTAACAACCATAATCTCAAAAACCTTCTCAACTACTTGAGAGTCTTTAGAATTTTGGCCAAGCTAAAATTGATTGTACATTCTTCTTGTTAGTGGACACCATCACTCCTCCAATGATATGTCTTTGGTATTATACAATGACCCAACTCATATTTGGATTGTTTTGTATAGAACTTTTTGCATTGCAAGATTGATAGAACTAATCTGAAATGTTCCTCATGCTCTTTTAAAGTAGAATTATAATCTAGAATCTCATAAAAAACAATCTGGACAAACTTTCTGAGATAAGGTTTTAAGGTGTCATTCATAATATTCTAAAAATTTATTATTGCATTAGTCAATCCAAAAGGTATAACTAAGAATTCATAGTACTCTTTATGTGGTCTAAAAGCTATTTTATGCACATCTGTGGTATTTATTTTAATCTAGTGGTAAGCACACCTCAAATTAATTTAGGATAACTACCTTGCTCTACCTAATATGTCTAATAGTTTCTTTAGGATAGGTGTAAGACACTTGTCTTTGATAGTAAACTGTTCAGGGCTTTGTAGTTTACACAAAACCTCAATAATTCATCCTTTTTCTTGACAAATACCATCAGTAAAACAAAATACTTTAGGTTTTTTTTAATTATACTAGACTATAGTATCTCTCTCATAAATTTATTTATGTTATTTTTTTACTCTATGGATTTCATATACAACCTCACATTCATGGGTTAACTCACACACTTCAAGTGGATGTAGTGGATGTGGTGCTTCATAGGTGTAATTCTCTAGGCTCTTAAAACTTAAAGTGAATATTGTGCATATGTTGTACTCCTATAAGACATGTAGAGCCTTTCTTCATGCTCCTCCCTAGTATCTTTCACAAAGTCTATTTTAAACTCCATGAAATTCTACCTTATATCTCAATATCTTCAATTATTATACCTTTAATACCATATCATAACTTTCCAAGCTCAAGACGAATACATCAAAAATAAAGTTTCTTCCTTGGTGAACTGCTCTATAAATCTAGGAAAATTATATCTCCCCTTCATTGGCAACTCTCACCTTCATAGACAGTTACCCCTTTAATTTATAACCTATCTTTTATGCTACCTCTTCATCTATGAAATCATGTTTACTCCCTGAATTAATCAAAATAAATAATTCTTGACTCTCAATATGGCCAATGACCTTCATTGTCTTAAAGTTGAGAAAAATATGCTCCATCATAGCATGAGAAGAGATCAATGGTCTCTCTTCTCGTAACATCTTCTTATATCCTTCCTCAAACTCTTTGTCGTCTTCCTTATCTTCAGAATATTTCATATAGTATAGCCTCCCTTTATTAGTACACATATTTCGTTGCACATATTTCTCAAGATACTAAAAGTTGTTTGGCACTCCTCTCTTCTATCTATGTCCTAGACTTAACTTACCTTGATGTTTTACGCTCTCTAGATTTACTAGATGAGCCATATTAGTCAATCTAGTTAGCTTATAACCAGTCTTGACAATGGTGGTCACATGATTTGTTGACATATTCATGATGAAAGGCTTTATGTACTCTCTACTCTAGTCTTGATTAACCTTAATGGCTATCTCTTACATCTTGGCTAGAACATAAGCATATACTAGTATGATGGGAATAAGCACTCTCACTGATGTAAAAATCTTAAGCCTTAAGCTATTTAGGAATAAGGTAGTGGCATAGAAGTGTAACACTCTAACTCTCCCTAACAAAATCTCATACTTAGATTGTTATTCCTGCACACTACCAATATGCTTCAACTTTAACAAATTATCTAGAGAATCATCATACATAAATGTATCAAACTACTTAGCAGCTTTTAGCTTCAACTCCTTCTATCTCACCTCTCCAAGTTTTCCTCTCACCTTATCCAAACTATGATACCATTACAGAGAAATTCTCTACATGTACATCATTATTAAATCCATCTTATGAACCTCTTCAACCCTCTTCATCCTAAAATAATGCTCATCTTTAATAACTCAACTTTTAACATCCTCACCATAAAAAGAGAGAAACTCAATCTTAGAAAACCTATAATATTGACCAATATTAGAAAGTTCTCTATTTGTCTCAATTTTTCTCATTTGACACCCCTTCAATAGCTCCTCTTATTGTACAACTCTTAGATATAGAAAATGGACCACTAAGACCCTCTCCTCCGACAACTTCACGACTAGATCCCCCTCTTTCTCTTAGCATGGCCTCGTTCTACAGGTGTAGAGCTATAAGTTAAGCCTAAGGATCTTTAAACTTTTGATTGTTAGTGGTATTAGTTATATCTATATCCCTACAAATAGTATTGATAGCAATAGTAACCTCGTCCTTCTTCATGTAAACACAAGCTAAGAAAGATTTAGCTCTTATACTAATTTTACTATAAAAAGAAATGTGACAGATACAAATTTATATGAGCTGAATACTAAAAAAATTACTCATCTAAACAGCTTGATAACAAGGTTGTCTTAAGATGAATGAAAAAAAAGATAAAACAGAGAAGAGAACAAATTGCAATTTTGAGACAAATTTTCTAAAGGCTTAACTTCTGCAAGAGGTTTTTTCATTAGTTATTATTTATAACTAGCCAAAATGATCTGAATAGTACATAAAATATATATTCTTACACAGTCCTAAAAACATCAATGCTTCAGGACCACATAATTGGCTAAACAAGGTGCCAAAAGTGTTGAAAATATTAATCACAAATAAAAAAGCTTCAGGTAGAGTATCAGAATCTCTAAGAACAAAATGTTATGAAAATTGAAAAACTACATATAGATGCTTGGTAAATAACAAATAGATAACTTAATACATGGTCTACAAGGATTGGCTTCTTAACTACGCTTCGTGCCAGCTCAAGCTGCTCCTTTCTCTTGTGTTTATCAAAAATTTTGTCGTGTTGCCCCCTCCTTTCTTTTTTTTTTGAACGGTGGTGCAAAGCCTATATTAATAACGTAACATTACAACACATGAAGCGAAAGAATAAGCAACATAGATAAGAGAACCAAAGACAGACGAAACCAGACCGTAGACCACAGAGTGGCACGGGTGAGAGCGAAGGGTGGTCGCAAAGCCACGAGGACTAACGATCAAAGCAGAGAGCTGTCGAGACAAGCTACGGCTATAAATCACGAGACTACGTCAAAGATGCAGCCTCATGAGCTTATGAATGCACACAAGGTACACGCATAAGAGCCAAGATCGACCGAAATCAATCGAGACAGAATTCTCCACCTGCAACCACGGTACAGGTATCGAGCACAATGGAACCCAGAATCAGCCAAAGCCGATTCGAGCAAAAGCAAACAACACATAGAAATAAACTAAAAAACATAAATAGGGAAATAAATATAGTCATCCGGGGAGGAGGTTGACGGTGGCCAACCCGGGAAGCACCAACGAGCTCTCGCGACTAGCTGAAAGGAAAGCCAGTCAAGGATAGAGGATCTTGTCGAGGCGGTCGGTGGAAGAGCTCCGGCAAGGCTTTGACGAGTCTCCGGCTAGTCTCCAGCGAGTCTCCGCTACTGGGAAGCTGTCAAGAAGAGGCTCCGGCGAGGCTCCGGCAAACTCTAGAGGAACGGACTCCGGTGGGACAGACTCCGGCGACCGCTAGTGACTAAGGTTTAGACGGCGAAAGGCGAGCGGTGGTCGGACTCTGGCGGCAGTGAAGCTCCGGCAGTAGCGAACTTCGATGAGGCGGCCGGATATGATGACGAGGTGGCCGGATCTGAAGTCGATATGGCCGGATCTAGAGTGTAGGTGGCCGGATCTATGCTTCACTCCGATGAGAGAAAAAAATAAGGTGGGGCGGGGAAGGCTCGGGCACGGAAGGGAGAGGAGCGGAGAGGCTTTAGGAAAAGGAAGGAGAGAGGGGGTTTGGGAAGAATGGCGTTGACGGGAGAAAGCTTTAGGATGAAAGGAAGGGTATAGAAACCCTAGGTAAACTCCAGAGATGGAGAGATTGCCAACTCCTTTCACTTCGTCATCCTTTGCACTAGTTGTCATCGAATCAAATCCTGCCACTTCAAGGTCTTATTTCACGTAATCTTCTTCCTCAACGGTTGGTCCCAAATTATTAATGTTCTTCAAAGCAATCCTAGTTCCCAAATTTTCTCTCTTTCAATTTGCAACTTCTCCAATCCCCTCTTCCTACCAAGCGCCTGGCGAGTATCTTCACGTAACGTTAGGAAATATGTGTTTGTATTTTACACTTTGACATCGGCATTTTCTACATAGAACTCTTTGAACTCGTCTCAAAAATTATTTTCAAGGTGAACCAAGCCACGTAGACGAAGGAAAATAGCTTTCTCCTGAATAAATATAAAATACAAAAATTGTCTTCAATATTTTCACCGTCACAGCTCCAACCAGGAAGAAGCCTAAATTTACCGCCAATTTTCGCAGTGACTTTCTATAGTTCTCTTGTGTGTAATTCATGTGTTCCTTTCAACTTTTATTAATAGCTCCTTCCAAAAAATAGTGTCGTAGATGTGTTTATCTGATAAAATAAGAAAAATATTGTGTGGAGTAGACTTTGACCCATTTAATGACCAATTGTTTAGAAGCATATACTTTATCCAATAAAATTTAATGCCCACCATGTGATAGATCCCACTCAATAGACCAGCCTTTTGTAGCAATATTTCTCTATGTATTTAGACAGCGAACACATTTATTTCATTACATCATCCGCCGTTCTTCATCTCTATATTTTAATGATGAGTTGAGAGAGACACTTTAAAATAAAGAAACACCAAAGCATCTACAATTTTTATCCAAGAGACATCCATGATTTTTTTGGGAAATTTAGGTTTTAATTCTTTGTGTATAGTTTTACAATTTTGCTGTAAGTTTTGCAAACTCATAGTGATACTATTCCGTTTCGGTTTAATTATATGTTTGTGTTATTTTGACCAATTTTGACGAAATATTTCATATTCTTTGGCGAAAACTCACCTGAAAATACAAAATACTACTCCCAATAATTTTTTTTTAAATACCTCTTTTTCTTCCTCCATTACCTTCTTCTACCTTTCACCTTCCTCTTCTCTTGCAACCAAAACTAACACTCAAACTCTAACTCCTTCTCAAACATTGTTAATGAGAATTAAAACTAATTAGAGAAAACCAAAATTCAAAAATCCTAATATTATAACTCCAATTCAAATTAAAAATTGAACTGGACAAGTTGCGCTAGAGTGGTATCGAGGAGGTGGAAGAAGGTGAGGGATGAAGAAGAAGAGGAGGTTTTTTAAAAATTTTAAGTGGGAGAAATATTTTGATCTTTTCAGATGTGTCTCCCCATAAAATATGGAATATTCTATCAAAAATTGGTAGAAAGAACCCAAAAGTATAATTAAACCAAAAGGGAGGAATATCGCAATGAGTTTGCAAAATTAGAAGGACCACAGAGTCATAAAACGGTGCACAAGAGATAAAACATGATTTTCCCTAATTTATTTCTATCTGTTTCCTCCCCACTTGGCGTCACCGTTGATGCAAGCTCCGAAATTCACGTGGGTTATATTCGAACATGGAATGTGAACATTATTAATGGCGGGAAATTGGTGCTAATATTCCTAGGAGACACTCAACCAGCCAATATCTGTCCAGCTTGGTCTCTAGTGGGAAACTGGAATGGTTCTTTTGTCAACTACCCTATTTATTTAAAGCAAGTTTTTTCGTGGAGAGAGAGTGAGTCAACTTTGTCATGCCTGGACAAGTAAAGTCTCAAGTCTTTATTTATATGTATAAAAAAACGAACTGGTTCTAGAAGTTGGCAAGTTCTGAAGTGCCGATCTTGGAGACAAAATGACAGAGCTTTGAGGGTGAGAGGGAGAGAGAGTTTAAAGGAGGAGATTCCATTTTGGAAGAGGGTCTCTTCTGGAAGCCAGTTGACTTTTGGTATTTTTTTTTATATTGGTTGCGGGGTCCCTTTAGTGGATCAAGATTAGTAGTAAAGGTTACAGATAAATTTGCAGAACTTTCAAATCCCACCTTGGAATTTTTTTGTCTGCTGAGACCATATAATTGCTTGCTGCCTTAAATAAAGTCAAGACAAATACTCCCGCAAAAAAAAAAAAAGTCAAGACAAATACTTCTGTCTTCCAATGATGATCATGTCGTAGATTAGAGGGGAGAAAGTGGTGTTCTAGTGCTGAGAGTCAGTTTTTCTTGTGTTATTAGTGATGGGAAAAGTTGTTGCCTTGGTCCCCATCTTTCTAATCTTGGTGGTGTTGCTTCCTGATGCATGCCTGTGTTATCCCTTGTGTACTGATTCTAGTAAGTTTTTGAGATTCAGCTTCCTTGAGATGCAAATTTCAACCAGTGGATTGTTTACCCAACAGAATTTTGTTTATTTTCTGATATGTATAGGGTCCCCAATCACTCTGAACACTACTACACTGAAATTCTGTGCTTACAATGGGAGCTCCTGTTGCAATTCCACACAAGATATGTCATTGCAGAAGCAGTTTCAAGCGATGAATATATCAAGTCCCGGCTGCGCTTCTCTAGTCAAATCAATCCTTTGTGCTGTAAGTCTTATACTTGGTCTGATGTAATTTAATTCAATGCTTAGCTATAGTTTGGTTGTACAATTGTCTTATATCAGAAGCATGTACAAACTTTCTTTCTGGTTTATGGTTTTCAGATATGTGATCCATTTTCGGCCGAGCTGTTTACCATCAGTTCTACTCCCCGTTCGGTGCCTGTTCTCTGCAATTCCACTGTTTCGCTGAATTCATCCCAATCTAGCCAAGCTGAAGGCGACTTCTGCTCCAAAGTGTGGGATACATGTGCTGGTGTATCTTCATCGAACTCCCCATTTCCAGCTTCATTGCAAGGTAAAGCTGGATTGCCAACCAATTCAAGTAGTTCCAGATTGACAGATCTGTGGCAGTCGAAAGCCGACTTCTGCGACGCATTCGGTGGAGCATCGACTCCTGAAGCAGTCTGTTTTGCTGGTGAACCTGTATTGCTTAATGGTTCCGAAACGCCTAGTATTGCACCGCGTGGTTTGTGCCTCGAGAAAATTGGTAACGGTTCATACCTTAACATGGTTGCACATCCGGATAAATCCAACCGCGCTTTCTTCTCAAACCAACAGGGCGAAATTTGGTTGGCAACAATCCCTGATCTGGGATCTGGCAAGACACTGGGGATCGACGATACCTCTCCCTTTGTCGATCTGACTGATGAAGTCTATTTCAATACTGAATTTGGGTTGATGGGTATGGCATTTCATCCGAACTTTGTGAGGAATGGCAGGTTCTTTGCTTCATTTAACTGTGACAAGGCAAAGCGGCCGGGTTGTACTGGAAGGTGTTCATGTAATTCGGACGTGAACTGTGATCCTTCAAAGCTACCAGCGGATAATGGAGCTCAACCATGCCAATATCAAACTGTAATAGCCGAGTACACCACCAATGGTACTGCAACTGATGTAAGCATCTCTGTAATCTTAGCTATGAGCCACTCACTTGTTTGTTCTTACATTTCGAGCCTTGTTGTATATTACAGGCAACATCTGCTAAACCTGTAGAGGTAAGACGGATATTCACAATGGGGCTCCCTTTTACATCTCATCATGGGGGGCAGATTCTCTTCGGACCTACAGACGGATACATGTACTTCATGATGGGGGATGGGGGTGGCGTCGGTGGTGATCCTTATAACTTCTCACAAAATAAGAAGTCCTTGCTTGGAAAGATCATGAGGCTAGATGTCGATAACATACCAAGTAAGTGAAGGACGTAAAGAATGATGCACATCGTTAAAAAGAAATTAGGTTCTTCAGGCCTTCGTTTGGTGCTCAACATATCTTATCTGGTTGTGCAGGTGCTGATGAAGTCAATAAACTTGGTCTGTGGGGAAACTACTCTATCCCTAACGACAACCCGTACACCAAAGATGGTGATCTGCAGCCAGAAATATGGGCTTTGGGATTTAGAAACCCGTGGCGTTGCAGCTTTGATTCTGAAAGGCCTTCCTACTTCATGTGCGCTGATGTTGGACAGGTTGGTATCAATAGTCTGTAGATCATATGTCCATAGTTAGACAACATAACTAGACTATTTGCATTCATCCTGGAATTTACATGTTTGTATGTTCTCCAGGATACCTATGAAGAAGTGGACATAATCACCAAAGGTGGGAACTACGGCTGGCGTGATTATGAAGGTCCGTATCTTTTCTCCCCGTCATCCGCAACAGGGGAAAGCACATCCCAAAGATCCATAAACCCAATTCCGCCTGTAATGGGATATAACCACTCCGAAGTAAACAAGAATGAGGGGTCAGCGTCAATCACCGGTGGTTACTTTTACCGCTCCCAAACTGATCCTTGCACATATGGGAGGTAAGAGAAACTTTCTTCAGTCTAGGATTTTCTATTATTTGATCTACTTTCTTTAGTCTAAAATAAATGGATTTCTCAGTAGCCTTCCTCCAAATTCGTAGTAATGGCTCACTTAACTTGTCTCAATGTTGATCCTGTTTTACGGACCTTAATTCTGATCCTGTAACCAAACTTGAGCTCTAACTGTACAAGTCTCAAGTTAGACATAGGTCAGTGTATATGCTTCATCATTCATAATATGACTTAGCTTATTCTCGTTCCCTAACCTTGGACAATCCACTTTATGGCAGCTACTTGTTCGCGGACTTGTACGCAGGAGCAATGTGGGCTGGTGCAGAAACTCCTGAAAACAGTGGCAACTTCACTGCAACCAGGATCCCTTTCAGCTGTGCAGGAAACTCTCCCATCCAATGCACATCGGT
This sequence comes from Hypericum perforatum, assembly GCA_012979155.1. Lineage (NCBI taxonomy): Eukaryota > Viridiplantae > Streptophyta > Magnoliopsida > Malpighiales > Hypericaceae > Hypericum > Hypericum perforatum. Next base: position 16,395 of record SOPF01026969.1, read on the forward strand.
CCAAGGTAGCGCCCTGCCGGCTCTTGGTTACATATTCTCCTTTGGCGAGGACAACAGCAACGACGTTTTCATCCTGGCCAGCAGCGGTGTCTACCGGGTTGTGCCACCTAGCCGCTGCAGCTACAACTGTTCAAAGGAAAATGTCACTGCAACTCGCAGCCCGGGGCCCGCTGATTCACCAGCGAGCAGGTTAAGGGGGCAATGTATTAGCATCTTGGTCACATTCTCTACTTTGGTGTTGATTTTATTGGCTGGTATATAGCTAAGCCTATACAGCCTTTCTATGGTGCAGAAAGCTGTTCTTCCTCTGTCTAGGCATGAGACCACTGCACTGTACTTATTTCCTTTTCTTGCTTTGAATTTTGCACAACCACATTTTAGGCTCCATTTATTTTATAAAAAAATAAATTTTGTAGAGGAAATATTAGTTGAATATTTTTGTATAATGAAATACTT
>SOPF01026969.1:16860-28146 GCA_012979155.1 Hypericum perforatum
GAAAATATTTTATAATATTCCTTGTAGTAGGGGTGGGCGTCAAGTAGTTGTACGTTGAATTTTGGAAGTTATCTATTCTTGCCTCGAAGCTTCTTTTGTGATAAAATAATATTTTCGATTTTTCAAATGCCAATATTTTTTATTTCCCCACTTTCTTTTACCCATTAATTCATGTTTGATGGGTTTGGTACTGTATGGCATATCAAAAAACGTATTTTCAGAAAGCTTATTTTGCAAAACAAACGGATAAAATGTTGGGAGAGAGTAAAAATATTCAATTGTTGCTTGCTAGAAAATGACCACATATCCTAAGTACTACTTAAAGTCACTTTTATGGAAAGAACTGCCCAATAGACTGGCTATACAAGATCATTGATCCTACAGTTATCTACTCTTCTAGCCTAACTTTTTACGTTTATTAACAACCTAACTCTATGTTGATCCACTAAGCGATCAGAAGGATTAGGATTAGCATTCTCCTCTTGGTCTGGTTCGTTTTTGGGGCAAGGGGATCCTGAGGAAGAGGATGAGTTTCTTGACTGAAAGAGGAGGAGTGGTGACCATAGTTATAACGGAATCAGGATTGAGAACTAGCCGTTCAATCCAAATTTGAATTTTTTTTTCAAATTTGTGATAGAACCCACAATTAAACCCATTAAAAAAATTAAAAAAATTTGGAGGGATCCTCTTTGGGATATGCCACGTACGTTTTTTTGTAAATCAAGAAAAAAAGCTTACAAAGTTGAATCTTGGAACTTCAGTTTATGGGAACTATCCAAAATCTTATTTCAGTGTTCTGAATATGGTTCCACCTTTAGAGAATATCAGGATTAGCGATTCTGAAATCATAACTGATGCATAAGATTTTTTGCTCCTTGCATCAACGAGTAAGTAAAAGTTGTCAAACACAGTGGAAGGCTCATAGAGTCCTTGAAGGTTATACTCATGGCAAACCGGAGGGCAAGGTTTTAAGCCATTCCTTTTTCCCTTCCTCCCTGCCGTGATGTAGGAACAAAGAGAGAAAAGCGAAAGAGAGAGAGAGAGATAGGAAAGAGACTTCTTTATTCAATTGTTCGATGATAATAACCCACGAATCAACTTCAAATAGGAAACAAAATTAAACACATTAGGAACATAATTATTGAAAATCTTCAATAAACTGAATACTCACGTCCCCACATAACACATAGAGAGCGAGCTAAATGTCTTTTAAGTGACTTAAAGAGAATCTCTACGGGCTTCAAGTTTGAACTCTGGTCCTCAACTCTCCGTGACCCTTGGTCATTTTTGTACGGCTCTGGATTGTTAACCATCAAATGATGCCTCATATTGTTGGAAAATTTGGTAGAATAAGAACAAATGATTGATCTGAGTCGCATAGTAGATAATGTTCTTAATAACTATTTCATCGATAGGTATAATTCTAAAGGATTAAACAGATCTTTCCGAGTTGAAATGAATACGATAATCAAATAACTAACGAGATCAGGTATACCTACTCAAAATCACAAAATGGAACAATATATTTTACCAAACGGTTCTACACTTAGCGGATATTGTCTCCTCGTTTCCCAAATGAAGGATAACCTACTATATTAAATATTCAAAGGGCTAAATAAATATGAGCATTTACACAATTTAATTGTGTAACATATGATTTATTTTATGTAATAAATTTAAAATGCAATGAATTTAGAAATAAATTATGAAGGTGTCACTAAACTTTAAACAATGAATAATTTTTCTCATATAAATGCCCATTTTTAATTTGGAGTTTAATGTTGATTGTTACAATTTTGTAACATCTCACAGTAATCACACAAATTATTTATGCATATTAAAATATTCTTTAAATTATCATTTTACTCACACATAATTACTCCATTTTTCCAACAATCCTCCACTATTTTAAATATTTTCTACTGATATATATAGCAAAAAAATTTAAAATACTTTTTCGAGTAGATACATACACATATATGTATGTATGTATGTATGTATATATGTATGTATATATGTATATATGTATGTATATATGTATATATGTGTGCGCAAGTGCATCGGCTCTCGTGTCTCATAGACTATGAATCAAACCTTAGATGTATAGAGTAGTTATATAAAGTGTCATGATGAAGTTATCTTAACTTATATGAATCGTGGTCACTATTTTGTATACATGAACACTATAAATCACACTTCACCCCTACAGTTCTCGTTGTTTGTGCTATTTGCGCTAAATTGGCCATGCCGCAGCATGATAATTCCTGAGTGCTTCAGAGATTAAAGCACAATCTCATACGAGCAACACCACTTGACACTCATATAGGTGACTCATCAAGTGTATATTGTACTTTATAAATCACCATTTAACTTAAGGCTATAAGATTCATTAAAAGAGTTAAGCTTAGCCTACCAGAGTGCAATCTAGTACTCTTACACTCACATCATATGAAAGAGATCACATTTTAGTACTAGAGTGATTAACTCGTGACTTCTTGTTACCTATATGAACCTTCTTCATGGATCTCTAATAAAAAAGGTTAGATCTAGCAGTTTGGCTCAAGTCTCATTTTTCTCGATGTTTACACATCATTTTTATAAGGATTATATCAGTAGATTGATCAGATCTACTCCAACGTCACACTGGATATTAATCTATATTCTTTCATTCTTAACCACATTAACCAATTATATTGGGTTTTTCATTGAAAACTTTATTTCAAGCTATGAACTTTGTCTTTTATTGGCTATCTCAATCCATCGACACTATTAGTGTCGGTAATATTCCTAGAAGAATATTCATCTCGACCAAAGTAATCTCTAACTTCATAATAGCTAATAGCTATTACAATTTACTTGGTTTATCTTCTTATATTATATCACATCCAAGGTGTCCACATGTTTATTTTGTTTCATTGAATTTCAATCATCATCATTGCATTTTCTCAATATAATAGATACTTACAAGTCATCCTAATATTAAATATTAGGGTCATGAAAATATAATCTCAAACTCAACATTCTTATAATATAATCATCATGTGGATCTCTATTTTGAATAAAGTTTTTCTTAAATTATGATCATCATGTGGAACACTAAAAATATTGTTGGTAATAAACATATTTAGCCCACTATTTCAACTCATCAAATTAAAATCTGCATATATCAAATAAAAAAGTTATCTTATCATATCTTAACTTTGATCAACCATTTATAAAATGGAGCAAATTACACAACATAATTCAAAATAATCATAACGACTATTAATTTCACATGAAGAGTGTGCTTTATTCACTAATTTATCAATAAACAAGTAATTACTTGTTAAATAAATTATGTCACATTCAATCTTATAAAAAACCATAAAAGAATGTCATTCAATTTCTAACATTATCGATTCTGTCAATAATATTGTATCCAATTTCCCTCATTAATAAAAGGGTAAATTACATCTGGCCCTCATGTAGTTTGACATATTTAAGGCTCGCCCCCCCCCCTTTTTTACAAACCGATTAAAAAACCCATACTATGCAAACTAATTGTACAATTTCCCCCCTTTCACCGGAATTAGCATTTTTTCTGGCGAGAAAGTATGGGAAATGACAAAAATACCCTTATACTAAAAGATAAATAAAATTATCTTTCTCTTTCCTCCTCCATCTTCTTCAACCTCTCAATTATTCAAGATCAATCTAATCATACATTTATCACAATCCAAGAACACGAACAAAATCGACAACCTAATTCATGCTACTACTCTATTATGAACCGGTTAAAAAATTAATTCAAGCACGGGAACATTGGACAAGCACAAAACCACATCGAACATTGAACCGATTAAAAAATTACAGACGAAATCTTGATGGGGAGGCAAAGGTGTTGACGGAGACCAACCAGGGTTTGTCGAGGACGAGGCACCAGGCGGCGTTGAAATCCCTGGCTTTCCCCAAGGCATTGACCACTGAGTTGAATAGCAATGGGGTGGGCTCGAACTCGGGCATCTTCTAGGCCCACTCGAACAAGGAAGGGAGGAGCTTCGGGAAGGAGGCAAATCGGTCAAAGAGGGTGGAGATTAGGGTTTGGTCGAGCCAGACCTCGGACCGTTCCAGGGCCGAGTAGAGGATCAGATCGGGGGAGATGCAGGGTCCCCGAGGATTCTGATGATCGCGAAGAATGCTAGTCCATGGTCGGAAGAGTCGCTAGGGTTTAGTAAGGCACAGGCCGGGTCCGATTGGACTAAGGGAATCGATAAGGGGACTGAAAAGGAGGAGAAGGTGCGGGTAGCGGAGTTAATGACATTAGAATGGAGGAAGAGGCGCGTAAGGGCAAGGCCACGGGGTGTCATTTTTTGTAATGGGAAGGACTGAAGTGAGGACTCAGGCGGCGCGAAGTGTACATGCAAAGAAATTCGTGTGCGAACTCAGGCAACGCGAACCCGGGTTGGTCTCCGTCAACACATTCGCGAGAGAGGGATTAAATATTTTTTTTATTTTTTAACCCAGGGGTAAATTTGTCATTTCCCGTGCCTTCTCGCTGGAAAAAACGTCGATTCCGGCGAGAGGGGGGAAATTGTACAATTAGTTTGCACAGTAAAGAATTTTTAATCGATTTGCAAAAAATAGGGGGACGAGCCTTAACTATGCGAAAGAGGGCAGATGTAATTTACCCTTAATAAAATCGCAACCCCGAATTTTAAATTCCACCAAACCACTATTTACACAAGCATGACATACACCCTCTCGACTTATTAATTTCTTTGACATTATTATTATTATTATTATGGCATACCGAAAAAACCAGATATTATAAGGATATGCACTTATAACACGATTAAAATATAATAAATCCTTCTTGCTTTAAATTTAATCTCATTACTGAAGGATTATACAAATAATAAATTACATTACAAATTTCTTATAAAACCCAATTTTCTCGTTTATCCTACTACCAAAAATACTGATTAAACACATGAAACACTTTTAGGTAGCCATTCAATTTATTTGCTCGTAAAATCCTATTGAAATTTTGTATTCATGTCGTCAAGCAATACAAGTACATAAATCGGTCACTTGAAAGACATGAACGAATATAAGCAATAATATCATAGCATGGAGATTTTATTTACCTCTAATGACACTATTATCATTGTTCTCAAAATTTACCACTAGTTGTTCCACCACTTCAATGTCCTTGGCCATTCGATCTCCTTAATTTAGTGACTCATTCTATTTCTTCATGTGGGGTAAACTAAATATTTCAACCAAAAATAGTTATTAAGATTGTTGAAAAATTTGGTGGAATAAGAACAAACGATTGATCTGAGTCGCGTAGTGGACGTTGTTCTTAATAATTATTTCATTGGTAGGTGTAGTTCTCCATGACTAAACAAATCCTTCTGAGTTCAAACGAACACGAGTAATCAAATAACTGACAAGATCAAGTATACCTATTCGAAATTGGAAAATGGAGCAATATGTTTACCAAAATGATTCTACACTTAGTGGATATTGTCCCATCCTTTCCCAAATAAAGGATGACATTCTTATATAGTAAATATTGTTGGGAAAAATTGAATAAAGGCCCGAGTTAGCCCAAGGCCCAAAACCAAAGTGCTAAGTTATGGAAAGGGAAAGAAAGGGAAAGTGTGTACCACATTGCTAAGAGCAAGGAAATTCTCCAAGTTTATAAGGAGATTTCCTTCCTTGACTCTCAACAAGTTGACCACTCCCTAGGTTGACCATCAGTTGACTTTTCGTTGACTTTTCATTGACTTTCATTGACTGCGAGGACGGTGCTTTAGTACCGTCCGAGCACGAGCACGGGACTGGATACAGGCTCGAGGCCAGGAGCGGGTGCTTGGGTGCATTGAGGTGCACTTGCACTTCGCACGCTCACCACGTCGCGAGGAGCTTGAGGAGCTTTAAGTCTTTTGGAAATTTCCAGAGATGCGAGGGCCAGCGGGTGATACGTGGCGGATCGGATCAGGACAAGTTCGTCTACGTCCGACAATCCTCAGAAGGATAAGGAGAAAGAGAAACCAAAGGGACATGAGTGTCCTGCTGACAGCCAACCAAGGGACATCCAGACACTTCTGGATAAGGACAGAAGTGGTGTCCCCTCGAATTGGGCAGTCCCTGCAGCCTATAAATAGGCATGTTTCCCTATTCATTTCTATCATCCCAACGACAACAGCACTTCCTAGCATTGTCGACTTCCTCTCTTCCCTCGTTCTACATACTAGAAATCCGAGTCAAGAAAGTTCTAGGTATATAAGGGCTCGCCCGAAAGTTTCGAGTTCGTGTGCAATGTTCTTGGAAACGCCTAATAGTCGTTGTATCTTGGGGACGATTGCCTTAGCCCGTACGCACTGAAATATACAGGGCAATCTCATCTTACGGAGAAAGTGTCCAATACTTGCCTCGACTACAACCCGATCCTAATCAAGTACTCATATCCGTACAAACAACAATTCATGCGGGAATGGTCATTGAATTGAGGAACGCAACGTTCTTTGAGGAAATCTTTCCTAATAAGAAAAGAAAAGAAGGAAGTTCCAAGAAAAGGACATACGAGACTATGCAAGAGTCAAGTCAGGAGAACAATGAACCTAGACGTAGTAAGCGAACAAAGGTAGCCAAATCCTTTGGTCCGGACTATCTAACCTATGTATTAGAAGATGAACCCAGGACAATCCAAGAGGCATTGTCAAGTTCAGATGCTCCTCTCTGGAAGGAAGCTATCAATAGTGAGATAGAGTCCATTATGCAAAACCACATGTGAAAAATCATAGATCTCCCACCGGGCTGTAAACCTTTGGGATGCAGGTGGATCCTTAAAAGAAAATACAAAGCTGATGGATCAATCGATAAATACAAAGCTCAATTGGTAGCTAAGGGGTTCAAACAGAAGGAGGGATATGATTTCTTTGACACGTATTCACCTGTCACAAGAATCACATCAATTAGAGTGCTCATAGCTGTTGCAGCTCTCTATAACCTCGAAATCTACCAGATGGATGTAAAAACCGCTTTCCTGAATGGAGAGCTAGAGGAGGAGATATATATGGAGCAACATAAAGGGTTTGTGGCTCCTGGATAAGAGCATAAAGTATGCCAGCTAGTTAAGTCACTATACGGGCTTAAGCAAGTGCCGAAACAGTGGCACGAAAAATTTGACAAGACGATGATGTCAAATGGTTTCAAGATCAATGAGTGCGATAAATGTGTTTACATTAAAGGCACGCCTGAGTCTTACGTAATTGTATGTCTCTACGTGGATGACTTACTAATTATGGGAAGCAATAATGAGGTTATTGTAAAAACTAAGAACATGCTGAAGAATCACTTCGACATGAAAGATATGGGTCTGGCATACATTATATTAGGGATAAAGATCTTTAGAAAAGGGGACGAAATTATTTTGACACAATCCCACTACGTGGAAAACGTGCTCAAGAAATTCGAAGCATTTGACAAATCTCCAGCTAAGACACCGGTAGACTTAAATCTACACTTAGCTAAGAATCGAGGGGATCCAGTATCTCAACTGAGGTATGCACAAATTATCGGGAGTTTGATATATTTAACAAATTGCACTCATCTCGATATTGCGTACTCAGTTAGTAAACTTAGCAGATTCACAAGTAATTCAGGAAAGGATCGCTCGCTAGCTCTAGAAAGGGTTTTACGGTATTTAAAGCATACCATAAACCATGGTATACACTATGCTAAATATCCAGCTATATTAGAAGGATACAGTGATGAAACTGGATATCAGACACGAAGGACTCCAAATCTACGAGTGGATATATATTCACCATAGGAGGAGGAGCTGTGTCTTGGAAGTCCTCTAAACAAACGTGCATAGCTCGATCCACAATGGAATCGGAGTTTATAGTACTAGACAAAGCTGAGGAAGAAGCTGAATGGCTCAGAAACTTCCTAGAGGACATTCCGTGCTGGGAAAAACCGGTACCTCCCGTATTAATACATTGTGATAGCATATCTATAATTGGGAGAGCACAAAGTACAATGTACAATGGTAAGTCTCGACATATCCATCGGAGACATAATACCGTTAGGTAGTTGATCTCAAGTGGGGTGATCACTATTAACTATGTTAAGTCCAAGGACAACATAGCTGATCCTTTTACGAAAGGAATCAATCGAGATCAAATGTACAATGCAGTAAGGGGAATAGGATTAAAGTCCACACATTAAAGGACGTTCATAGTGGTAACTCAATCATGATGAATGGAGATCCCACAAACTTGGTTCAACGAGACAACTAAGTTATGGAGGGTTCAGTTAATCACCTGGAACCTAATCCATTCTCAGAAGCTGCCCAGGTGTCGACCTGCAGAGGTGTGGCTAGGTTAAGAAACTTTGCTTTTAATGATTCCTATACCTTGTTGAAGATGGAGTATGGCAAGATACTCCCGATAGGAGGTCACCTATGTAAGTGTGAAGTGAGGCCGCTTCAAATAGGAAAAACACTTATGAATCCAAGATATGGTCCATGGCCAAAAAGGACACAACGTGAGAACCTAAATATACTAGGGTTGCTATTGTGTAAATGTTATTGTCTTGGTTTACGCAAAAAGCTGATGGTTCAAGACATCACGTTTACCGAGCAGCGAGTAAATCCGATAACATCTTACTAAAGAAGGTTCAAAGCTGCAAGTTACCTGTCTCTATGCAATAATGGCACGTCGGAACTTTCAGTTAGAGTCTGCATACATTGGTCTTCATTCATGTGGGGGATTGTTGAGAAAAATTGAATAAAGGCCCAAGTTGGCCCAAGGCCCAAAACCAAAGTGCTAAGTTATGGAAAGTGAAAGAAAGGGAAAGTGTGTAGCACATTGCTAAGAGCAAGGAAGTTCTCCAAATTTATAAGGAGATTTCCTTCCTTGACTCTCAACAAGTTGACCACTCCCTAGGTTGACCATTAGTTGACTTTCTGTTGACTTTTGGTTGACTTTCCATTGACTGCGAGGACGGTGCTTTAGCACCATCCGAGCACGAGCACGGGCACAGGCGCAAGCGCAGGACCGGTACCAGACACGAGCTCGAGGCCGGGAGCGGGTGCTTGGGTGCATTGAGGTGCACTCGGCACTTCGTACGCTCACTACGTCGTGAGGAGCCTGAGGAGCTTTAAGTCTTTTGGAAATTTCCAGAGACGCGAAGGCCAACGGCTAGTCACCAGCAGGTGACACGTGGCAGATCGGATCAGGACAAATCTGTCTCCCAAAGGGGCGTGTCCGACAATCCTCAGAAGGATAAGGATGAGGCATCCAGACAGCCTTTCGAAGAGACACGAAGGGGCTGCTGGATCCTATCCAGAAAGGGAAACCAAAGGGACATGAGTGTCCTGCTGATAGCCAACCAAGGGACATCCAGACACTTCTGGATAAGGAGAGAAGTGGTGTCCCCTCAGATTGGGCAGTCCTTGCAGCATATAAATAGGCATGTTTCCCTATTCATTTCTATCATCCCAGCGACAACAACACTTCCTAGCATTGTCGACTTCCTCTCTTCCCCTGTTCTACATACTAGAAATCTGAGTCAAGAAAGTTCCGGGTATATAAGGGTTCACCCGAAAGTTTTGAGTTCGTATGCAATGTTCTTGGAAACACCCGATAGTCGTTGTATCTTGGGGACAATTGCCTTAGCCCGTACGCACTGAAATATACAGGGCAATCTCGTCTTACGGTGAAAGTGTCCAACACTTGCCTCGACTATAACCCAATCCTAATCAAGTACTCGTATCCGTACAAACAACAATTCAAAGAGCCAAATAAATATGGTCATTTACACAATTTAATTGTGTAACATATGATTTATTTTATGTAATAAATTTAGAATTTCATGAATTTAGAAATAAATTATGAAGGTTACTAAATTTTAAACCATGAATAATTTTTTTCAAATAAATGCCCATTTTTAATTTAAAATTTATTGTTGATTGTTATAATTTTGTAAAAATTTACAATTAATTATATAAATTATTTGTGCTCATTAAAATGCTCTTTGAATTACCATTTTACTCACACATAATTGCTCTATTTTTCCAACACATATTGTATGCTTCATAATCATTTTACGCATGTTGTATCACTCCCTTTGGCTTAAACTTACATCATTTTCTCCTCATTGACCTTGGGCTTGACCTATTTTGGACCTCCTCTCTTTATTGGACTCTCCTGAGTTCTTCCTAAAATACAAAAAAGACTCATAGAGTATATTCAATGTGACAATCCTAAAATGGAAGAAATGACACAAAATTTGATAGTATAAAACTCATCACATCCTCACACTTAAATTTACTCTTGTCTTCAAACAAGAACCTAACATGAGCGAACAAAAATAACTAAAAATAAAGGGCAAATTATCCTCAGGTCCCTGGTCTTTATATTATTCTCCTATTAGGTCCCTCCTTTGTCATAAATGAGTATTAAGTCCCTATTTTATTCAAAAATGTTTGTCTCGGGTCCCCACCGACCAAATTCGACTTTTTTTTAATTTTTTGTCATGTGAAATGATTATCCTTCACAAAATGACAAATTTTATCATATTTTTGTCATTTTGTGAAGGGTAAAATAGTCATTTCACATGACAAAAAATTAAAAAAAAAATCTGATCTGGTCGGTAGGGACCCGAGATAAACATTTTTGAATAAAACAGGGACAGATTAATCATTTATGTAACAGGAGGGACCCAATAGGAGATTTCGGTAAAGACCAGGGACCTGAGGGTAATTTGCCCAAAAATAAATTAAGTAAAATAAGGTAAGACTTATGGGAAAGATAACTCTCCAAAAACTTTCAATATCTTATTCAAAGACTACCGCAATCTAGTAGTTGACTCATTTAAGTGTGATTAATAAAGAAATTAAGACTTATCCCTCTTAGTTATTTAACCAAGTCATCTCACTAAGTAGGATATGCTAGAATATTGACCATTCTGAGATTTGAAATTAATTAAGCTCATATTTAAAAATAATCCACTTGTTATCGCTCACATATAAATTCCTGATCTTAAAATATTTTATATCCTACATTAAAGATGTCTAGAACTACTTAGGGTGTCGCGATCAAGAAGTTTTAAACAATGGAACTAGGTAAGGATAAAGATAAAGATAAAAAGATTTGAGAAGTAGTTAAACTATTCAATGGAGCTAGTTTACACAAATTGGCTAACTCTCTTCTATTCTAATCTGTAACGCCCCGTGATTTGACTGACTGGCTCCACTGTACCAACACGAGTCTTTTCAGCGTGCTTTGTCCT